>CAEGAE010008652.1:0-26742 GCA_903067095.1 Girardinus metallicus | reverse complement strand
CTGTTGGATGACAGACCGCCCTGTTGGATGACAGACCGCCCTGTTGGATGACAGACCGTCCTGTTGGATGACAGACCATCCTGTTGGATGACAGACCGCCCTGTTGGATGACAGACCGCCCTGTTGGATGACAGACCGTCCTGTTGGATGACAGACCGCCCTGTTGGATGACAGACCGTCCTGTTGGATGACAGACCACGTCCCGTCAGCAGACGCCCTGATGGGACGTGGTCTGGTCTGTGGTCTGTTCAATGACAGACCACAGACCACCTGGCGTCCTCGTCTTCCTTGGAAAGGTCTTTGCTGAATGGAAGTTTGTTCTCTGTCGGTTAGATGTTGTGTCTCGCTGCTCTCCATGACGTCCCTCACTGAACGGGGGGCAAACAGGTGATGGTCGCTCTGGTCTTACTGATCCGTTTCCTCAGCCGATGAGCTTCGTCGATCCTTTCAGGTGTGATTTCATGACAGATGGCTGCAACCTTCAGGTCTTTGTTCTCGGGTTCAGGCCGTCTGAAGCTCCGTCTCCGTTTCATGTGACGCTCCTGCAGGTCTTCTATTTCTGCCTCCAACCTTTCACCTTGTTCTGTGACCTTTGGTGCAGCTCTTATGTTTGGAGAACCTTAGATCCTCTTTGCAGACCGTTACTCAGGCTGGAGTTTAAATACAGACGTTTTAAGACGCCATTTTACCGCTCCGCCTGTTTTTCTCTCTTTCTCCGTCTCACCGGCTGTATATCTTGTGATGAATTACTGTTTATTTTTATTCTTGCTTTGTCTGGGTAGCCGCTCTCCAGCCTCCTCACTGCAAAGTTTACTGGTTGGTTCTTCCTGGAATTCCCGCCAGCACTGCACTTAAACCAGAATCTTACAGTCTCTTATTGCTATTTCCAAATATTCAGCTCAGAAAAAACTTAACTTGGTTGTCTTTAAGTTCTGTTTCCTCGCAGTGAGGTGAGACCGTTAGCAGCTAACGGCTCCCAACCGATAACGTCTCTGTGATCCCGGTTTCCTTAGCCTGATGGTCGATCTTTTTTCTTTCTTCTCCTAAAGGATGATGTTGAATATTTCTCCAGCAGTCAGACGATCTCTGGAGAATTGTCTCTAACGGTGAACAGAAGAATCACTGCAAACACTGTAATAATCAGCTCACACTGCAGAAACCCGTCTCTTCCCGTTTCCTCCTCTCTGCCAACCCTCCAAGTCAGATTGAATGAAATGATTAGTTCTCAATATTTGCTATTCTATTCTATTCTATTCTATTCTATTCTATTGTATTCTATTCTATTCTATTCTATTCTATTCTATTTTATTCTATTCTATTCTATTCTATTGTATTCTATTCTATTCTATTCTATTGTATTCTATTCTATTCTATCCAGTTAGCTTCTCGTCGTTCCTGTCCTGATCCACCAGCAGGGGGCGGTATGGGGCGCTAATCCACCAGCCACCAGGGAGAGAAAAGAACAAGAGCAGCTTCCGGTGTTGTGTTAGCAGCATGCTAGCTGTGCTAACAGGAGGGTTCGGGTTCTAGAAGTCCTCTTCGGGATCAGAGAATCTCATCTGGTTCGGCTCTGGTTCCAGAACTGGAACCGGAACCGGAACCGGAACATGATGGCTCGTCCTGCTGGTTCTGCCAGCGGTCTGGACCAGAAGGTTCTGCAGTATGAAGCTTTCATCAACGACGTGCTGAGGAGAGACCTGCGGTAAGCCTGACCCGGTGTTACTAACCAGACAAACAGGTTCATTCCGAACCGAACCGAACCAGACCGGACCGAACAAACTGGAAGTTAGATTGAACCGATTTAAAGAAGAATCTGAGTTTCTGAGGAGAATCGCAGGTTATGTAGGTTCTACCTGGCAGACGTGGATCGGAACCAGAAGGAAATGGAGACGTGTTGAGAGGAACCGCAGTCAGTCAGTTTCCGGTCGGACATTCGCGCTCCGTGGAGTCAGCGGCGTCCAGCTCCAGGTTGACCCTCCTGACTCCAGCTGCAGGCCTCTCTCTGAATCTCCCCGATATTTTAAGCGTTTTGTTTCCCGATCCGCTCCAGGACGGGTTTCCTGATGGTCCATTTGCTTCCACCTCATGGTTCCCCCCCCCTGAATGTGTCTGAACAGCCAGCTTCTTGAGCAAAGGTCATCTTCTGGACAGCCGTCAGGTCAGCAGTCGTGTGACCTGCAGATCTGAACTGACAGACACTTTAAAGCATCTGCAGCTTTCAATAGAAACCTCCACAGTAATTATCTGATTAGTGTGGAGTATTGGAAACCTCTGTTTTTTAGTTTGAACCTTTTGCTGAGAAACGAGACGTTTTCTACCTGCTGCTCGTCGTCCTTCATGTCTGTGTAAAAGTGAAACAGCAGCCACTGTCCAGCTTCACAACCAGCCAGAGTTTATTCAATCCAAACCAACAGCTCAACGTGTCACCAGCTGCCAAACGGCTTCAAACTGGTTCCTGACCTCTGACCTCTGACCCCTGACCCAGGGCAGCAAACAGCAGATTTTGATTATAAAAATTAACACACGATTCATATAATATCTTCAAACTCTGGTAAAACAGACATGAGCCAAACATCTGTTACACTCAATATTTTCTGATTAGTTTTAACTCCTTTGGTTATAATGAACTAAATCTATGACTAAGTTATATATTTATTAAACCGTCTAATCAGTCCGTCTAATGTCTCAACGTGCACCAAAATTTGTAGTTTTCATTAGTTATGAACTAAAAGAAAAAACCATTGAAATACATCAGAGTGTAATAAATGATATACAATATGATATATAAATTTCACTTTCTGAACGGAATTACTGATCTAAACCAACATTGTCGTGATAAGTTCGACCAGCACCTGCTGACCGTCCCTAACCGAACCTCCGGGCGCCTGGCAGGCGGCGGCGGCGGCGGCGAGCGGCCGGCCCAGATTAGCGCTGGTAAGCCGGATCGACCTGCAGCTAGACGCCGCTGACTCCACGGAGCGCCAATGTCCGACCAGAAACTGACTGACTGCGGTGTGAGACGGACCGAGGAGCTCCGAGGGTCCGGTCCGGTTCGGTCCAGGACGTCCTGCAGCCCCACCATGATGGTTCCAGATGTTCTGCAGTCATCTCAGAGCTTCATGCTGCCTGGAGGAGCAGAAGGTTCGGTCCGGAACCGGTCCGGAACTTCTCTGGTTCTGCTCCTCAGAGCGTCAGCTGATGTTTGGGATCTGGATCTGGTTGAAGATGGGCTCGACCTGGACCGGAACCATCAGAACCGTAGACCCGGACCATCAGAACACTTCCTCCGTTTCTAATCGATTTCTGTGAAAACCGTCCTCCAGAACCCGGTACCAGAACCATGTCTGCAGATCAAGATGGAGGAAGTCCCAGTTCTGCCGGACGCAGAGATCCGAGGTTCTGACCCGGTTCTGGTGTTTGCAGGGTGGTGCTGGAGCAGAGGGATCGTCTCTATGAGAAGATGTCTCACTACCTGCAGCTGAAGAACGCCATCCAGAGTCTGGAGGTAGCTGCACAGATCCTGCATCAGGACAGAGGTCTCACTCTGCCACCTCTTTCCTTTCTCCCTCATTTAAACGGCTCCTCACGTGTTCTCCAGCAGGGGGCGCGGTGGCCTCAGCAGTTTGCAGGAGTTGGATTATAATCCCAGGAGATGGAATGAAAGTATAACCTAAAATCAGAAGCTGCCTCTTAGTTTCATTTTATTCTTTTGAATAAACTTGAAAAACAACCAATCAGCTCCTGATCGTCGTTTCTCAGGATTATTGATCTTCGGTCTGAAGAGCTGATCAAATAAAGACCCGGAGCGGTTTTTCAGATTGGATAAAGAAATATTCTGGATTTTTACCATTTTCACATTTAATTTATTTTGGGATTAAAAATCATTTTTTGTTATTTTACATTTTTCTCACGTCTTTTCTGTTTGTAGACATTTAATTCGGGCTCCTTTCATGTAGATTTCAAGTTCTTCTATATTTTATTTGTATGTTTTTTTTCTCAGACGTTCCTCACTTTCATGTTGTGTGGCTGTGGTTAGCTGTCTCTGACGTCGCTGTGACGTCACGGTGTGCTCTGCAGGAGGCTGGCCCTCAGCGGCTGAAGGCTGACGTGGATCTGGGCTGCAGCTTCTTCGTTCAGGCCCGAGTGTAAGCCCGCCCCTTCCTGTGGCCATGTGACCCGGACGGAGGCTCCGGTTCCGGTTCCGGTTCTGACTGGCTGTCTCCTCTCCTCAGGGACGACGCCTCCAGGATTCTGGTGTTGGTCGGGTTCGGGTTCTTCGTGGAGATGAGCCACCAGGAGGCGCTGCGCTTCATCGACAAGAAGACCAATCAGCTGACGCTGTACGCCCGCCGTCGCCATGGCGACGACAATAGAGGATATTTTGGAAATTTTACTTCCTGAAACTGTTGTTAACATTTTATTGATTTCAGTTTTTACTTTGTCTCAAATTATTCAAGTTGGAAAAGTTCAAAATATAATTTCTGAAGATGTAAATTTTATTTTAGAAATGGAAAAAATTCTCTGTGATTTTTATGCTTTAGCAAGATACTTATAGATTTTAAAATATTATTCATCTCAAATACTAAAATATTGTGTAAAAATATAAAATGTAAAAAATTAAGTTTAGATTTTTCGTATATATACATTTAAATTTTAGAACTTTATCAACGTTTTTAAAACATCTTTTTCGTTTTGTTTAAAATAGTAATTTCTTTCTTTAGAACATTTTGATACTAATTTTAAAAATTGAAGAAAAAAATCAACTGAAGAATGAAGCAATATGTTTAATCTCGAATATTTTAGTGTTTTTCTCCATATCAAACATAAATATTGGATTTTTTTACGATACTAGCCCAAGTTAAAGCAAACGAGAGATGCTAGCTATGCTAATGAGATGCTAGCTATGCTAATGAGATGCTAGTCATTAGCATCTAATGACTAGCATCTCTCATTATCTGTGCTAATGAGATGCTAGTCATGCTAATGAGAGATGCTAGTCATGCTAATGATATATGCTACCTATGCTAATGAGAGATGCTAGTCATGCTAACTCTGTTTGCTTGCAGCTTCACTGAGCAGCTCACCAAGGACTCCGCCAAAATAAAAGCCCATATCCGCATGGTGCTGGAGGTCAGTTCATCTGCAGTACTGGACCGGTTCTGTGCCGGTTCTGATCACAGTTTGACCCAGAGGACCGTTGGGTCTTAAATCAGTCCCAGTAGAACCAGTTTGTCCGATTGGCTGCTCTCTTCTTCCTCTGTCCAGGGTCTGCGGGAGCTGCAGGGGCTGGAGGAGCTTCCAGACGTCTGCAGGAAGTCTGCTGCTGCTGCTCAGCTCTGATTGGACGATTAGGAGGAGGAGGAGGAGCCTCTTCATCAGGAGGCAAATTATCTCCAACTGGACACACAGTGGAACCAACTTCATCTCAGATGTGAACAGGAACAGTGATGACATCTACTTCCTGTTGCTGCTTAAATAGGAAGGCCTCCACATCACTGAGACCTTTCAAAATAAAATGCCAGGAAGTGGTTTTGTCTGGTGAGTGGAGAAGCAGCTGAACCGAAGCTGAAGAAACAAACATGAACAAGTTTCTGTTTATTGTGATTTTTATTGTAAATTTAATAAAGACTTTGAGAATATTCTGCTGATTTATTTATTGATTATTGTATGTTTATTTTTTGACTATTCATTTGATGTTTTATGGTGTACTATCCTGGGACAAACAAAATGTCCCCCTTTAAGGGATCAAGTACTATTTTATTTGACATTTTATTTTATTTGTGCTTTGATTTGAAAATGTTTCTTATTTTATTTCTAGCCACTAATACATATTTACAGAAGTTCACCGAAAATGTTAAGAAGTTTATTTTATGCTGATTTCCAACAGATCAACAGTTTGTAATCCAGATTAATTAGAACCATTCTGCGGACAGGTCCGGTTCTGGTCCGGTTCTGGTCCGGTTGAGCTCTCTAATATGTTTTATAATTCTTCTTCTTTATGTTGTGAATATTGAGAAGATGTTGAATTATTAGCAATTTCAGTGATGCTTTATAAAAAACCCGGAAATTTTCTTTTTTGTCACATTTTCTTAAATCTGATGTTTTTGTAAATATTATTTTTTTTATAAAACATATTTCAGGATATTTAACAGCTTTGTTCTGGATTTCTATTGATTGTGTAAAAGCGCAGCCTGCTGGGTTCGGAACCGCTTCGGAACCGGTCCGGCGCCCGTCGGGTCTCAGCTGCTCTCACGGATGCTTGGCAACGTGGAGCTTGTTTCCATGGTAACGGCTTGCTGAATGAGCCGCAGAGGAAGAAAGCAGCAGCTTTTAAATTAACATGAGAATGGACTGGACCGGGTCGGACCAGAACTGAAATAGTTTGGACCTTTACCATCTCAGCTGCCTCCTTGGGGTCAAAGTTCACGTTCATCTGGATTGTTACGCTTCTTGTTTTTAATTTTATTTCTAGGAAGAAATTCTGACCAACTTTCTCTTCTAAACTAAAATGCAGATTTATTTTCTGTTTCTGACATTTTGTTAATTCTTTACACATTTTGTTCAGATATCTGTTGGTTTTTGCTGTTTAAGATGGTTTTTTTAATTCAGACTAGTTACATTTGTTAACCTTTCATTTATTTATTCTTTTCATTCGTAAGTTTCTGATATTTGTTTATATTTCCAGGATTGTATGTCTTCTGACCGGAAGTAAAAAGCAGAATGAATCTTCAAGTTTTATTTCCAGATCAATATGAACTGGAAATAAAACCAGATTAAATTAATCTGGTTAAATGTAACACCGAGGCTTTTCTCTGCCTTGCTCTGCGGCTCCCCGCCAGCAGCAGATCCTGACGTCTCCATCCTGTTGCCGCAGAAACAGTCCTGCGTCAAATGTCACGCTTCTACCGGAACCTACATCAAAACACACGGGCTTCCCTTCAAAGTAAAGGTCTGTAAGGCGCCTGCTCCTGGGGGTCAAAGTTTATTGTGTTGGAAGTGGCTTGAGCCTAAGAAAGCAATGTGGTGCATTTCTATTGTAAAGAATAAGATATAAAACTCCAGATATTCCACAAGGAGATATGGACACACATGGAAAAACCTCCTGAAAACCTCAAACCGTAGCAGGAAGTAGGAACGGCTTCCAGCATTCCGTCATGCCGCATGAAATGACCAGTTTTCGCACTAAAACTTGGCGTACGGACAAGTTTAGAAAAGTGCGGCGCACAAAAATATCCGGAAGTATGAAGCCGAGCTGCGCTCATTCCTGCGCACCTTTGCGTCATAAATCCCAGTTTGCTGGAAACGGAGCAGCTGCTGCTCCGCCTGTCGCCTCCATACAAACATCTTCCTGTAAACTAGTATAAATGCCCGGAAGTCTGCCGCCACGTGAAGCGGTAACCATGGCAACGGTTCTAACGCGTAGCAGCGTAAGTACCGTATTTCTGGGACTATAAGTCGCTACCTTTTCCCCTCGCTTTGAACCAGGCGGCTTAGCTCGGTGCGGCTTTTCTGTGGATCTCTCTTCAACCGCCAGGGGGCTCTGTAGCAGGAAGGGAATCATTAGAAGTCAAAATCGGAAATCAAAGAAGAAACGCTGATTTCCATTTAGAACAAGCCATGCTAGCAGCAGGCGCGACGAGAAATGATGTCAAACTCAAACCCGTCACCATGGAAACCACGGGAAGGCGTTCATAGGAAAGTTCATATTGCTTGGAGACGCAGGGCTGCGTCCTTAGTAACAGATTTATTTTCTTGTAGAAAACGGAGAGAAGCGGAGATACCAGCGGCTTATCGTGAGGTGCGCTCTATAGTCCGGAAAATACGGTATATATTTTATTTAGAAGGCGCTTTCAGGGCACAGAAGGTCACTGCACAAAAATAAATAATAGATTTTAAAGAAAAGAAATCCACATGCAATAATAAAGACTCCCAGTGCAGATGCTGCTGGAGCAGCAGAGCGACCAGCCGGGACTCAGAGTGGGAACCTGGCGTTTGTTCTGAACGCAGGAATCAGGAGCAGAAGCTGCATTTACAGTAGAGATGCTTTCTGTCCATAAAGCCACATTCACAAAGTCCACTGAGTGTCTTCAGCTTTCAGTGGATTTATGTGAGTTTTGACGCTTTGTAGCGTATTATTGTTCACAGAAAAAGTTTGCACAGCTGCCGCATATTTTCACTCCAGGGAAAATGATGGGTCATGGGGTCAGCAGCCTAAGAAGGATGACCCAGTCTTCCCTCCCAGCCTCTTCCAGCTCCTCCAGGGGAATCCCAAGGCGTTTCCAGGCCAGCTGAGGATCATCGTCTCTCCAGTGAGTCCTGGGTCTCCCCTCCTCCAGGTGGGACATGAACTCCTCACCAGGGAGGCGTCCAGGAGGCGTCCAGGAGGCGTCCAGGAGGCGTCCAGGAGGCGTCCATCCTGACCAGATGCCCGAGTCTCAACTGGCTCCTCTCCATGTGGAGGAGCAGCGGCTCCACTCTGAGTCCCTCCTGGATGACTGAGCTTCTCTCAGCCCAGACCCCCTGCGGAGGAAACCCATTTTGGCTACTTGTATCCGTGATCTCGTTCTTTCGGTCATGACCCAGAGTTCATGACCATAGATGAGGGTAGGAACGTAGATCGACTGGTAAATTTAGAGCTTTGCTTTTTGGCTCAGCTCTCTCTTCACCCCCCTGACCCGGAGAAGGCACTCTACCCTTTTCCGGATCGAGACCACGGCCTCGGACTTGGAGGCACCGATCCTCATCCCGGCCTCTTCACACTCGGCTGCGAACCGATCCAGCGAGAGCTGCAGATCACGACCTGATGGAGCCAGCAGGACCACATCATCTTCTAAAAGCAGAGATGGGATCCAAAGGCCCCCAAAACGGATCCCCTCACCACCTGGGCTGGTCTAGAGATTCTGTCCATGACAGTAATGAACAGAACCGGTGACGAAGGGCAGCCCTGGTGGAGTAAAACCCTCATCGGAAATGAGCCCGACTTACTGCAGGCAATGCGGACCGGACTCTGACACCGGTCATACGGGGACCTGACAGCCCGTATCAAAGGGTCCGGTTCCCCAAACTCCCAGAGAACCCCCACAGGGCTCCCTGAGGGACACGGTCCAACGCCTTCTCCAAGTCCACAAAGCACCTGTAGACCGGCTGGGCGAACTCCCAGAACCCTCCAGGACCCTGCTGAGGGTGTAGAGCTGGTCCAGTGTTCCACGACCAGAACCAGAACCACACTGCTCTTCCTGAATCTGAGGTTCGACTATCGGATGGACCCTCCTCTCCAGGTCCTGAATAGACCTTACCGGGGAGGCTTAAGAGTGTGACCCCCCTGTAATTGGAGCAAACCCTCCGGTCCCCCTTTTTGAACCGGAGGGTGAGGGAACACCAAGTCCAAAGTTTTAATTCATCATAGGGGTCTTCAGGCTGCACTTAGTCTGGTCCGTCACCTCGGACCCGTCTGCCTTGGGTGACCCTACCAGGGGCATAAAGCTCCAGTCAGAGCGCCTCCACCACGGTAAGGTGGCAGCCCCAGGAAGAGACAGAAAGACACACTGAGCTTCAATCAGTCTGTAACTGCTCCTTTTTGGTCAGGCGAAAATCATTTTGAAAACTTTTATTTTGAAAGACTCCACCGGAACTCCTCTCTTTACCGCCGTTACGCTGACTGTGATGAAGAGTTGTGAAGAGGCGTAACCAGAAACAAACTGGGAAAACTCAGGAGTTCAGTCGTTATCCCGAACACATCTATCGAATTACAGACTGGACCTTCTCCGTTACTTTTCCTCCGGTCGGGGTGCGTGGACGGTCCCGGGAGTCTCTGTAGCTGATTCGGGTCTGACGCAGACCGAGAGGCGGGGGGCTAAGCTAACAGCTCATCCCTAGAGCCGATGGCTAGGCTGAGCTAAGCTAGGCTAGGCTAATAGCTGCTTGCTACAGTAACAGCTGCTGTACTGACTGGACCTTCAACTTACGGAAACTTTTATCAAAGCATTAGGAGTTTGATTTTTAAGACACTCGTTTTCAGTTTCTGAGGAGATAAAATATTTCATTTTGCTTTGCGGTGGAACCAGCTGCCTTGTCGTGGTAACAGGCTTCGTCGGCAGGTTTGTTTGCGGCAGAAAAACCGCTCAGCCGGACCCAGGACCAGGACCAGGACCAGCGCAGGTGAGCCCTGCTGGGCTCGGCGACCCCGGAAGGACTCGCTGGTAGCGGCGCTGCCTCTCTGGACGCCGTGCCCCCCAGAGGATAGTTAGCATGGAGGCTGCGGAGCCCCACCGCGGCGTCTCGGAGCGGTTACATAACGGCAGCAGGTCGGCAGAGAAGCGGCTGCAGGTCTCCTCCTCCTCCGCCTCCTCCGCTCCACTGTGACACTTTGCACGCAAACAGACCCGCAGCAGCAGCAGCAGCAGCAGCGACACGACGCCGGCAGCCGCAGCATGGAGGCGGTGTGACCGCTGCAGGCCGAACCGCGCGGAAGATGGAGTCCAACCCGCTGATTAACGGTGAGCAACAGGTGACCCGCCGAGGCCGCAGCTTCAGGTCCGACTGGACCAGAACCTGGCCGGACAGGAACCGCTGCGCCTGAGGCCCGGACTGAGTGGTGGAAATGCTTGGACCTGCTTTGAGTGAAGGGGGAGAAGCTGACTGGCTTTTCTCCAGTTAATGCAGCCAAAGTTGATTCTGGTCGTTGGTCTCACCATACCGGCTCCCGTTCTGCCTGAACGAAACAGGAAGAACGTTCACTTCTTCATCCAAACGGGCGCCGAGTTTCTGTCTCCAGGTTGTTTTTGATATTATCCTGATTAGCTGGAGGAGGAAGAGGATGCCGCTCTTCATCTTGTTGTTGATAAGAAACTCTGTGATGCAATATTAGCATGTTGCCATGGCGACGCTGATGCACTCATCGCGTTGTGAGATGAGACGCTTCTGATGGCAGGAGAGGCGCCGCCAGGCCCGGTTCTGGTCCGAACATGGACCCGGTTCTCTGGGTCTCCTCGTGGCCCGAGCAGCCAGTCGGGTCAGCGGGGTCAGGAGGGTCAGCGGGGTCAGGAGGGTCAGGAGGGTCAGCGGGGTCAGGAGGGTCAGGAGGTTTCAGCCCGGCGGCGGTTCGCCGCGTTGTTGTATAAAGACGTTCAGTAGACAGGAAGTGTAAAAACATTACTGGGTAATTAAACATCTCCAGTGAAACGGTACTGGAAATGTCTCGTTTCACTGGTTGCTATAGAATCTCAGAAACAACCAAGAAATCCAATTAAGATGAGTATCGATTATTTTCAGTTTAATCCAGTCAGGAACCTGAACGCCGCTGTTTTAACACGGATACATGAATGTCTGAAGAGTCCAGATGTTCAGCGGCTCCGGTTCCGGACCGGTCCGTGTCTGACACGTCTCTCCGCTCCCCCAGCTTTGGACCCGTCCATCACACTGTGGCAGTTCCTGCTGCACCTGCTGGAGGACCAGCGCCAGCGCCACCTGATCTCCTGGACCGGCGAGGACGGAGAGTTCAAGCTGCTGGACGCGGAGGAGGTGGCCCGCCTCTGGGGGCTGCGCAAGAACAAGCACAACATGAACTACGACAAGCTGAGCCGCGCGCTGCGCTACTACTACGACAAGGTGAGCGCGCCGCGCCGGGTCCCAGGAACCCCGCGGAGCCGGCGCCGAGGCGGCTTTCGCATTAAAAGATGTCCAGGAGATGTAGAATATTACTGGGCTGTCATGTTACTGGAAGACACTGGAACAATCCTCAAACCCACAACTACAGAATCCTGACAGCAGTTAAAATACACACAGATTCTTTGAACCTGTTGAATCCGGATGACGTCAAACTGGAGGTTTATTTTGTGGCTTTAGCAGCTCTTCCTTTCTTAACTCGGCTCTTGGTGGGTCGGCTGGTTCCGATCGCCACGCAGCAACTCTACTGCATTTATGTGCATTAACAACAGCAATAAAAACCAGCCAGGTGCTGCGCTGGCCCTGAGGTCAGAAACTTTAACCCGACTCTCTGACCGCAGAGCACACGTTTATAGTTAATACAAGAAATTATTAAACTAGTGTTTCCTTTGTAATCAGGAAGCACACAACGCCTAGCCTGGCGGGGGCACATGAAGCATGGCGGCCCGCCAGGCCTACAGTACTCTGGGGAAAGCCTGTAGCTCAGAACCAGAACTTGTGGTCTCCTTCCAGAACATCATCAAGAAGGTCAGCGGTCAGAAGTTCGTCTATAAGTTTGTGAGCCAGCCCGACCCGGCGCCGGCAGACGGGCCTCGCGGCGCCGAGGACGTCCCGCAGAAAGACGCCTGCGACCCGGTCGGCCAGCTGAAAGGCCTGGGGGGCGTGGCCTCAGTCTGCCAGTCAAAGGGCTCGGCCCAGGTACGGCGTTCGGTTGTTATCGTGTGACCTGGTTGTGGCCGGTTGTCATGACGACGTGTCGCCCGCAGCGCCCGGCGCCCGGCGGCGCCCAGAGGAGCTCCAGGAACGACTACATGAAGTCCGGCCTCTACTCCACCTTCACCATCCAGTCCCTGCAGGCCCCGCCCAACCCCCGCCCAATCAAGTCGGAGCTCCTGCTGCAGCCGGACGCCGCCCCCCCCAAGGCCAGAGAGGTGAGGCCTCTTCATCACTCCTCTTCCTCAGCAGAGGGGCAGTGGTCTTCATGGTGTCTTCCTCCCAGGTGAGCCTGCGGCCAGAAGCCCGGCCCTCCCCTCCAGCTGGTGGCGCTGTGGACTCGCTGCAGCTCGCCGCCCAGGCCTCGCCCCGCCCTGCGCTCAGCCCGCAGGCCGCCGCCGGCAGCCAATCGCAGGTCAGAACCGTCTGCCTTTGCGCCTTTAGTTCTGACCCGGTTCTGACTGACCCGCTCCCCCTCTGTCCTCCACAGAACCTCTCCGGCCCCCCTCTCGGCGACCCCCCCCACATCTACCTCGCCAGCGTGGGCGACCCGCCCCCTTTCGCCCCCCTGGTCTCCCTGGCTCCCGGCGGGGGCCGAGGACCAGGCTCCGCCCCCGACGGGCCGCCGGGCCCCCTGCTGGATGACCCCGCGGCCCCCCCGCCCCACCCTGTCTTCGTCATCATCAACCCGTCGCCCCCGCCCCAGGCCCCGCCCCCTGCCGTCGTCATCAAGGAGGAGAACCTGCCGTCGGAGGAGGAGCTGCTGGAGATGGTGACCCTGCAGAGGAAGCAGGCGGACCAGGTGAGGGCCAGCGCCACGGGATCCAGAAGGCCCGGTTCTGGTTCCGTTGGAAGCGGGCTGTGACCGGCTCTCTTCTGACCCGTCCAGGTTCCCCAGCTCGTCTGTGGCCCAGCAGAACCAGAACCGCCCGTCACCATCGTGGAGAGCCCCCCTCCTCCTGTTCTGGACGCCCAGCAGGAAGTGGAAGGGGGCGGGGCCAAGGACTCTCCAGCAGGTAACTTCCTGGTTCTCCATGTCAGACCAGAACCCGGCTGAGCCGATCCAGCTGCCGGCTCTGTTGCTTCTTCTCTGGGCTTACCTCCGTTTTCCCGTCAGAGCCATCCGTTGCCACGGTAACGTGCTCCTCCTCATCTTTAGCGTCGCCGTCCGGTGCCGGGCCGCCCAAACCCAAGAAGCCCCGCATCCTGGAGCTGCCGTCCTCGCCCTCCCTGCCGCCCGGCCTCTCCCTGGATAAGGTTCTGATGATCCGGGTCGCGTGACCCGCCTGTCCGTCTGTCACAGTTCTGACATCGCTTCCTGTCCCCTGCAGGTGAACGCCGCCGTCAACAGTCTGTTGGCGCCGGGCGCCGCCAACACGCTGCCACCGACCGTCATCACCTCCCACGCTCTGGTAAGCTGGACCAGAACCGGGTCACATGGTTCTGATTAGATCCTCAGTGACTCATTATGTTCTCCATGAAGAGTAAATGAATGTTAGCCAATATGCTACGGACAGCATGCTAGCTAAGCTCGGCGTTCTAGCTAAGCTCGGCGTTCTAGCTAAGCTCGGCGTTCTAGTTAAGCTCGGCGTTCTAGCTAAGCTCGGCGTTCTAGCTAAGCTCGGAGTTCTAGCTAGCTAAGCTCGGCGTTCTAGCTAGCTAAGCTCGGCGTTCTAGCTAAGCTCGGCGTTCTAGCTAGCTAAGCTCGGCGTTCTAGCTAAGCCCGGCGTTCTAGCTAGCTAAGCTCGGCGTTCTAGCTAAGCCCGGCGTTCTAGCTAGCTAAGCTCGGCGTTCTAGCTAAGCCCGGCGTTCTAGCTAGCTAAGCTCGGCGTTCTAGCTAAGCTCGGCGTTCTAGCTAAGCTCGGAGTTCTAGCTAGCTAAGCTCGGTGTTCTAGCTAAGCTCGGCGTTCTAGCTAACTGTCCGGTTGTTTGAAGCAGTTTAGACTTTTATATGGACTCGGTTCTTCTTGAGAACCTCCACCAGGAGCTCAGAAAGTTTTGCCGTTTACTCTGACATCAGAGTCTGCATTAAATCCCAGAGTTTGGAGATCGCCATGGCAACGGGGATGTCCTGCAGCGCCTCACTCTGTGGTTTAGTGTTTCTGACCCGGAAGCGACTTGGAGGACCTGTTACCGTGGAGACCAAGCAACTTCTGTAGTTGTCTGATTTTCCCACCTGACTGTAAACAGCCTGCTGTCTCCAGACGGTTCTGAAAAGTTCTGGAAGATTCTGTGTTCATGTTTTCCAGACCCCGGTGCTGCTGACGCCCAGCGCTCTTCCCTCCACCATCCACTTCTGGAGCACGCTCAGTCCCATCGCCCCGCGCTCACCAGCCAAGCTGTCCTTCCAGGTAATAGACTGAGCCCACGACAACATGACCGTCACCTACAGCTTCTATGCACCGCAGATCTGGAACAAACTTCCAGAAACCTGAAAAACAGCCGAAACCCTGAGCTGCTTTAAACCCAGACTGATCAATAACTGGAACTTTGATCAATGATCTGATGACCGGTGCTGATCGGTTCTGATCAACTGGACCTGATCATGGGTTGCTTGCCGCTCTGCAGAATTCGGGTGGTTCTTCTGGTTCCTCTGGTGGCTTGGAACCTGAGCTACCCCCACACACACACACACACACACACACATCCTTCTATCTCTGTGAGGACTCAGAACAGGACCTGGATCTCTCCAGAACCCCCCAGACCGGTCCAAAACCCCCAGTCCATCAGAGACCCGGCCCGTTCCCCATAAGGATAGAGGAGATTCTGCAGGGTTCTGGCTCGGACGCCGGTCCATCTGGTGCTACTGACGTTATGACGGGTCCGGTTCACTCTGACCTCCAGCAGCCTGCCGGTTCTGTTCAGGTTGACCCGAGTCTCCCTGGGACTCGTTGGCTCAGATGTCGACCTGTGGCGCCTCCTGCTGGAGCAGCCGGGCTCCGGCCTGCAGCAGGTTTTCGGATTGTCTGTGTTAAAACTTGACATGTTGCTGTGCTGAGTTCGGGTTGAGCAGCAGGGGGCGCTGAAGGCTGACCAATTTGTAAAAAAATCTACAAAGTTCATATTTTCCAGGTCTGAGTTTCTGTTTAAACATGCAGGTCCTCCTCTAGGGGGAGCTGTTTGTTTTTCCACTGCAGGACGGGCATGTCTGGTTCCGACCCGTTCCCTCCAGATGTCTGGTTCCGGTTCTGACCCGTCTCTGTTCCTCTGCAGTTTCCGGCCAACGGCAGCAACCAGATCCACATCCCGGCGCTGAGCGTGGACGGACTCTCCACCCCGGTGGTTCTGTCCCCGGGCCCCCAGAAGCCCTGATCCCGACCCGGAGACTCCCTTTGGACCGAATCCTGAGGCGCTCACGCAGCGCCACCTGCTGGGGACCCGGCCGATGACGGTGAGGATGCCAGGTGGACGGCCTTCATCCTCATTAAAGCCCTCGTCTTCGTCAGAATGATGCGGGGCGACGCCGGGAACCCGAAGCATCCGGAACCGACCGGAACTAGAAACTGAAGCCGGACGAGGTTGACTGACTTCTCTGTAACCATGGCAACGCTCATCAGCACCGCACCGGTCCGAGAACCGGGAGTTCAGGTCGGCGCGGCCGGAACTTTCTGTTTATTTATGCTGGATTTGCTCCAGACGTTCCTGATCCGACTCGGGTCGGATTGAAGATCCATTTACAGACCGAGCTCGGCTCTGATTGGCCGCGCTCAAAGCCACAGCCAATGGCAGAGCAGCGTCTGCTGCCTCCCTGCAGGGGGCGCTCACATTCCTCTGCCTGGATTTCAGATCTAAACTCAAACCTGTAAATATTCTTCTGTTGCCACAGATTGGTTCTGTTGAGGCGGGTTCGATCAGAACCGCTGAACTGGTTCTGGTTGCCATGGTAACTCGTTGATCCACAACGGATCTTTGCTAAAACTGATGTTTTTGAACCAGAACCAGAGCGCTTAGTCTGGATTGTTCCGCTTGATTGGATCAGAACCTCAAACCCAGCCGCGGTTCCGACAACGCCGAACTAACTGACCTTTAGGATCTAACGCCTGCTGTGGCTCCGACCGGATCGGACCCGATTCAGGAAGTTTCTGATTCCCAGAGAAAAACTGAAACTCAAGTCTGTTTATAAAATGTTTGAGTAAAAATGTTGAACTATTTGCTGAGGATGAGGAGGAGGATGAAGGTGGGGAGTCACATGTTGCACCATGTTGAGGTTCTCCAGGTTGGAGACGAAACCGTCTGACTATTGTTAGCTGTGGTTGCCACGGTAACCTGACATGGCTGCTGCTGCTGCCTTCGTTTCTGAGAGTCGCTGAGGTCAGATCCGCCGGACCCGGTCCGTTCCCTCACACGGTACCAGTGCTCAGACTGGGCACCGAGGTCCAATCGGTGAGCAGGAACGCAGCATCCTGCACGCTCGGACGACCTTTCCCCGTTGCACTCTGACCTTTCCCCTTTGCACTCTGACCTTTCCCCCTTTGCACTCTGACCTTTCCCTGACTCTCCGACTTGGCCGGACCCTCGTACCAGACATGGTCTCGGATTTGGACGCAGCCGGGTCAGACGCCACGTTTGGACATTCAACCCTTCAGACTCGGACCATCAGAACCCGTTGCTCTTCAGAAACTCGGTCCTGATGAGGAACCGGGATTTCTGAGGTTCTGTTCCTTTGGCCCGAGTTCTGGTGCCGACTGTGTCCTGATAATGGAGTTTCCCAGCCTCAGCGGGTCCCTGAATGCAGCATGACTCTATTTTTCTACCAGAGATCCGAGTTTATTTTGTTCTCAAAGTCGCCTTAAAGATCCGGAGCAGCAGGAAGGAGGTTCTGAAGATTCTGTCCGACCAAGAAGCCGTTTTTGTCGACCAGAACATTTCTCTCACCAGCAGAACCTGAAGAATGTCTCCACGCCGATCACTCAGCATTTCCTCCTGCTGCTCCGTGTGGTTCTGTTTGATGGAACCGGACCCGACTTCTGCAGAACCTGAAGCTCCGTTCAGACCCGACCCGTTTAGCTCCGTCTGTCTGAGGTTCTTCTCTGCTGAAGCTGATGGAGAACCTGGCAGGTATCTGCTGAGCAGAACCTAGAGGTTCGGTTCTGATGGAGGCTTCAGCAGAACCTCAGAGTCTCAGTTTACCCGGTTCTGTTGGGCCAGAACATCCTTAGTCACCATCCCTGTCCCACGACGGCGCTCAAAGCCCACAAACCGTCTGACGACACTAAAGTCTTTAGATGTGACACCGCCATCAGGCGGTCTCTGGCTCCGCCCCTTACCGGTCAGGCGGTCCCTGGCTCCGCCCCCTTACTGGTCAGGCGGTCCCTGGCTCCGCCCCCTTACCGGTCAGACGGTCCCTGGCTCCGCCCCTTACCGGTCAGGCGGTCTCTGGCTCCGCCCCTTACCGGTCAGGCGGTCTCTGGCTCCGCCCCTTACTGGTCAGGCGGTCCCTGGCTCCGCCCCCTTACCGGTCAGGCGGTCCCTGGCTCCGCCCCCTTACCGGTCAGGCGGTCTCTGGCTCCGCCCCCTTACCGGTCAGGCGGTCCCTGGCTCCGCCTACTGGTGGCGCTGATGTTCTGGAGTTTTCTTTCTGACCTGCTGATCTTTTCTTTTATTACTTCACTGTGGTGGGCGGGGCTAAAACCGTATTTGTATTATGTCCCATGATGCTTTGCAGACAGGAAGCTCCAGAACGTTTTCTGTACATACCTGATGCTCCTGATCACATGACTGTTTAACCTGTACTATGTGACTGGGCCGACCAATGACATGTTGTTTCTGTCGTCACTCCTCAAAGCATGGCCCCGCCCCTCCTCCGCTGCCATTGGCTGGAGGGTTGATTGATGCAAGGGGGCGGGGCCTGCGTTTATTTTTCTGGGTCTGACGAGGAACTTTAAATCAGAAGATATTTTTATTTGATGTAAACGTTGTTTTCTACGATCGCGTCAGGAAATAAAGATTCATCCGAATCTCTACGAGTCTCTCCTCATTCTTCAGGTCCACATCTCAGCTTTCAGAACCATCATCCAGAGCCCAACCGGGTCGCAGAACCCTGGACTTTACCCAACCCAGTTGTCATCTTGCTCCAGTTTAACTTTGAGTTTTTCCAGATTTCCTCCAGAATATAGAGATCAGAGTGATGATGGTTCTGACCCGGTGAGACCTCCAGAACCTTCTGGGTTTAACCAGTCAGGTCTTTGACTCTTGGTTCCGGACCAGTCGGAGCAGAGAGACACGCCCACTCTCATTCTTCTCTGATTGGTTCTGGAGCAACTGGACCTGGAGGTTCTGACCCACACAGCAGCCTTACGCCCATCGGACAGAACCAGAACCTCACTTTGGTTCTGATCACCTTTCGTTCTGTTCCAGCAGTTAGCAGCAGGTCTGGACCGGGTCAGAACCAGGAGGACTCTGGTTCTGACTGCTGGTGCGGATGAGTTCTGGATGATCCGAACCGGTCCAGGCCCAAACATCTGAACCAGAACCTGAAGGTAGTTCTGGTTCTGTGACCCGTATCTGGATCAGAAACGGACAGATGTGTGTTTATCCTAACGCACACACCATGCACATTACACACACATGCTTGCTTATGTCCCAATCGAGGTCACATTTCTTAACTCCCACCCTTAAGGGACACTCCTTTCTAGATGGTTTAGCGTAATGGTTAAAACTCCAGAAACACAGAAAAGATAAGTCACTCAAAAGATTTTCATTTTAGGCTATTTTTCTCCATACAGTATTTTGACTTTGCCATTGGGGACTCGGAATGCTTAATGTCCATTTTGGGGACTTCAGTAATACACAGATAAACTATTTTATGACAGTTTTGGGGAGTTTACTCTCATTTGTGGTCTCTTGCAATATACATATACACAAACCATTTTGTTAGTTTTGGGGACCTTTTCTTGAAGTCCTACAAATTAAGTAAAATATAATGTTAGCTCTTAATCCCCCCAAAGTTTCAGCATGCTATTGATACTCAGCATCACAATGTGTAATACCATCTTTATTATCCAGTCCTAAAGTAATTATTTCACAATTCTGTTTGCTAATGTGATAACTTACAAAGGGCTTGCAAAGTCAGGTCTCTCTTTGTTTTGAAGTAATCATAACTGTCCAACTAGTTGTGCCATATCAATTTAAATGTTTTGTGGCTTTTGATACTACTCTGTTTTAGCAGTTTACATGCACACTATATATGCAGAGAAAATTACAATAAAAGGAAATACATCTGCACCACTGAGTGCTTGCTATCAGGAAACGTTAATGAAGTAAGAACTTTGCTTCCAAATACATTAAATGTGTAGTGGTAACATAACAAAAACCAAGATTAAAAACTGTCAGCTTGAAAAAAAACAAGCTTTTTCGTCTTTGGAATGAGGAAAGACTTTAGGTAATAAACATGCACCTAATCACTGAGCCTAAATTTATTGTAGTGTAACTTCTTCAAAACATCTTCTAAACCATTTTACCTGAGAAGCAGGTAAAATTGTTAACTACTTATATATAAGAGCTGTCAGTTCTTGTGCGAAGAACTGACAGCTCTCAGTTCTTTGCACAAGTTTTTCTCTTCAAGGCAGTAATGCGATTGCTAACTTTTTTTTTTTTTTTTTTTACCACAGTCCAGTTTCTGTCTTTCTGTGCATAGGACTCCTCATTGGCGCACTGAATGCAGTCCAGCGTCCATGTGAGGATGAAACGCATCATGTGTCTTTCAGCTGCATGTATCTCACTGTCTTCCCCTTATGTTCAGGGTTACCTCGGTTGCCTTCGAAGAAAAGATAACAGGGGTCAATATACTGCTTAAAACATTTCAAATATCAAATCAATGACATATAAAAGAATTTAAGAACATAAAATTCATCAACATTATGAAAAACAATAGCTCAATAAATATGCTGGATTTATGCAGAAACTTTTTAATGACTGAATAATTATCATATTTTTCAGACTATACATTTTTCCCTAGTTTTGAACCATGTGGCTTGTAGCCCGGTGCGGCTTTTCTGTGGATTTTTCTTCAACCACCAGGGGGCTCTTTAGCAGGAAGTGAATCATTGGAAATCAAAATTGGAAATCAAAGAAGAAAGCATTGATTTTCATTTAGAACAAGCACATACTAGAAGTTCATATGAACTTCTAGTATGTGCTTCTAGTACGTTCCTCTCTAAGACAGACTGAACCTGGTTCCGGTTCTGCCCATCCATGGCAAGTCTGCTTCCATGTGGCTCTGGTTCTGGTCGGGTCCAGACCGCAGCAATGGTTCTGGTCTCTGTGTCCAGCCTGAACAACATGGAGGAGCTACTGCTGGTGGAGGCCGGGGCCTTCCAGAACCTCCCAGAGGTCACCAAGCTGGAGCTGAGCAACAACCCGCGGCTGACCTTCATCGGCCCGCAGGCCTTCAGGTGAGTCTGACCCGCCCGGCGCTCAGGGGTCGCACCTAGAGGACAGGAAGTAACCGTTCCCTGCCCCGCCAGAGGCCAGGCGTCCCTGCGGACGGTGCTCCTGCACTCCGACCGGCTGGGCCTCGTCCCCGGGGCCGTTCTGTCCTCGCTGCCGGCCCTGGAGGAGCTGGAGCCGCGCTCCAACCTGATTGGCTGGAGCGCGCCACCTGGGGACAGGATGGCACCGCCCTCACGGTCTGCTCCTCCCAGCCGGGAGCTGCAGGAGGTGGCGGCCGGGTGGGGCGAGGGCGGAGCCAACACACCTTTCCTCCAAACATGAAGGTCAACGCGGGAACGCCAGTCAGGCTGGAGATCTGGGCAGACGCCCAGTTCCACTGGGTCACACCGACTGGAGACAAGGTGGGAGGAGCCTCATGAAAGGCCTAGTCAAAGTCCAGGCTTCAGCCTGACTGAAATGTACTGATTGGCCCTCGATAAACTGAAGCAACATTTGGAGTTGGACCAGAACCACTGACCCAGAATCAAACTGATCCGGTTCTGACCCAGTCCTGGACTGATCTGTTTCCAAACTATTTAGGTTCCGGTTCTGGCTCAGTATCAGTCTGGTACTAGGCTGGTTCTGATCCGGTTCTGGTCCTTGTGGATCTGTCCAGGTGATCTCTCCTCCACTGGGCCTGTCAGAACCCGGAGCCTTGCTGATCCAAAGGGCCCAGCCTTCACACACAGGTCTGACCCGGTTCTGAGCAGTTCTAACTGTGTTCTAGCTGGGTTCTGAGCGGTTCTGCTCCTCCTCAGGTGTGTGCACCTGGGTGACATGGAACGCAGACGGGTCAGACACCCGGAGCGTCTCGCTGTCGGTGGAACCGCCGGACAGCCGTCTGGTGCTTCTGGCTAAGGTACCGGTCCTGGTTCTGTTGTTCTGGCTCACCTGAAAGTCCTGCTCAGCCGGTTCTGATCCGTCCAGGTGGTCCGTGTCCAGTCTGTGGTTCTGGAGTGGAAGCTGAACCGGTTCTGACATCTACAGCGGTGGGCCGGTCCTCACATGGCCCAGGTGAGGACCGGCCCACCTGTCCACCCGTCTCTCTGTCCTCTGCAGGTCTGCTGTCCAGCAGTATCACCTGACCCGACTCGCTCCGCCCCCCTGGCTCCGCCCCCCTCCCCTCTGAACGTCACCACCAAGGATTCGGGGTTCTTGTTGGACCTGTCCATCATGGCGGTGCTGGCGGCCTACATGGGGCGCCGCGGCGCCTGCGGCCGTTCCACGAAGTACCTGCAGGACACGGCGTCCGTCCCTCTGAAGCAGCTGCACCCCCCCTCATCACGCTGTGGGAGGGTGAGGACAGAGGGGGGGCCGGGAGGGTCATGAGGGGTCATGTGACTGGGAGCCTGTCAGACAAGCAGCAGGGAGAAGTTACTGTCGTGGCTCTGATTGGCTGACGTCCCTTCGCCTCCAGCAGACCCGTCTGACCCAAAGGAACCAGGAAGGGTTCTGGAGAACTGCCACCATGTGGGGGTCAGAGGTCAGATTTCTGGGCCTGGCTCAAACAGCGGCTCTTCCTGTGGAAGCTCTCAGCAGTGTTTCTCAAACCGTGGCTCTGGGACTGTTGTGGGCCGTCAGCGGGTCCAGAGGGGACGACTGAGGGCGGTGAAGGTGTCATGGCCGCCTGCATGGCTTTACCTTCTCTGGATGGATTGTAGAATATGCTACACTAACACTTTATTGTGAAATGAACCCTCACTTCCTCTCAGCAGCCGAAACAGGAAGTTGTCAAAGAACCAGCAGAAAGCAAACAAATAATAAAACCTGGAAGCTCTAAACATCAAAACGCTCCAAACATCTGATGCAGGTGGAACCAGGAAGCTGTTCCCTTCCTGTTTCCTGTGAGTTCTGGCATGAAGTCCAACAGAACCGGTCCGGCTGCTGAGCAGGTAGAACTCACCTCAGGCTGGTCCTGCAGGCCTCCCTGCAGCGCCCTCTGCTGTCAGGAGGCCGTTTTATTACCCTCACACTTTATACACCATCAGCTTTATAATAACAGAATTTCTGACAATAAAACACTGTAAACTTTCGTTGCTGCGATGTCATAAATTATGGACATAAATCTGATGAGTCAGACTTTAACGTTTCAGTTGCACTTTTCACTAATGAAGAGATTAATATAATTATATTAAACTGTTATAATCTGCAGCCCCCCTGCGGATCCCCACGGGATGAGAGTGGAAGAACGTTATAATCTGTTATAATAGTAACTCATTGTAATTAGTGAATGTGAAGGGGGGTCGAGCTGACGTTTCTCTGCTTCATGTTGCGTTTACAGACCCTTAGAAAGTGGGATGTTTCACCTCTCTTCAGGTCCCACCAGGGAAACATGGCGCGTCATTTTTCTGAACAGACCAGACGAAGCCTGCAGAGGTTTCAACTTAGAGTTTAATCAGAAACTCCCAGCGAAGCATTTTATCCGTAATCACTGAAGGCAGAAGAATCTAAACAGAAATGTTTTTAAAAAGTACAAAAATCACAAAGGAAACGCAACAACAGCTGTAATAACCCTCAACATTAAACGCCTCAGACTAGAGCAGAAAGACCCAAAGCTTTAAAATAAACTTCCAGAGAGAAAACGGGCTCCTGTGTTTACGCCTAAAATCTGATTTGATCAACTATTAATTCACCTGAAGGCACCACACCGCCCAGATGGGGTACAGTGCCACCAAACCCTGATGATGCAGATTCTACACCAACCAGGAATTAATTGGGAAGCACTTTGTCACCATCTAGTGGTCAGAGTATGGCATAATACATATGGAACGATATGTTTAAATAAAACTAATCTGTACTTCATAAACCATCAGTTTTTCTGGATAAATGAGGCAGTGAAGCAGGAAGCCGAGGGGCCGAGCGCGCGGCGCGGAGGAACCGCGAGTCAAATGGTTCCTGATAACCGGACGGAAAAGAAATGTCCTAGTTTTTATTTAGTGACGGGTTTTACTCCCTGATCGTGATGTCACTTCCCCCTGGCAGCTTGGGTTCATTTCTTGATTGAACTTTTTCTGAGCAGACGTTGCAGCAGTGGAAGATCAGGATTAGGAAGAAAGTGAGAGTGATTTTATTTTGGCGGGTCAGACCAGGAACAGCAGTGGAGAGTTTTGCTGTTTGGCTGGTGAAGCAGCTGATGTGTAACCGTGCCGACCACAGACGGATTCTGCTCAGACTCCCGTCTGGTCCCTGATCCAGCGCCGGAACCGGGTGACCCGGGTGTAGACGCCGGGTTTGTTCCTGAGGGCGCAGCCTTCGCCCCAGCTGACCACGCCCGCCACGAAGACCCGCCCACTGGGGTCGGTGACGGCCAGCGGCCCGCCTGAGTCGCCCTGCAGGGGGCGACAGAGGAAACCGTGACTCTGGTTCTGATGAGTCCGAACCCTCTAGTCCTGATCCATATGCTATTGAAACCACGACACGTTTTCCTTCCTCCTGTCAGCAGGCCCCGCCCCCCTGCCTGGCGGGTCCGGTTCTGACCCAGCTGGGCTCCAGGGACCCGGCCTCACCTGACAGGCATCCACGCCTCCGGACAGCACCCCGGCGCACAGCATCCGGTCGCTGAGCAGGTCCCGCAGCAGAGTCTGACACACGGTGCTGTTGACGATCCGGACCCGGGCTTTATGCAGAACCCTGGAGCCGGCACCTGCAGAACACGCAAACGGGTCGGGTTCATCGCTGCAGCATCGCCTTCTGTCATTACAACGGCTTTATTTTTAAAGTTCTTATGGCTCCAACAGCAGCTGGACAGGAAACGCATCAACATTTTTCACCCCTTCAAAATAAGAACACGAATGAAAGGCTTGAAAAGTTTTTAGCAGTCAGCAACCAAAACTTCACACAGATAAAATAAATTTAAATTGTACACAAGATTGGAAAATGTGAAGGGAAGCAACAGAACATAACAGTAAGAGGCTAACAGAAAGCTAAAGGAGGCTAACTGTAGGCTATCTGTAGGCTAACTGGCAGCTACCTATCTGGAGGGTAACTGGACACTAACTGGAGGCTAACTGTAGGCTACCAGAAAGCTAACAGGAAGCTATACGTATTCTTACTGGAGGCTATCTTGACGCTAACTGGACACTAACTGTATGGAGGCTAACAGGAAGCTAACAAGAGGCTATATGTATTCTTACTTTAGGCTAACTGGAAGCTATCTGGACCCTAATGTAGGCCATCTGGAGGCTAACTGTGAGCTAACTGGAGGCTAACTGTGAGCTAACTGGAGGCTAACTGTGAGCTAACTGGAGGCTAACTGTGAGCTAACTGGAGGCTAACTGTGAGCTAACTGGAGGCTAACTGTGAGCTAACTGGAGGCTAACTGTGAGCTAACTGGAGGCTAACTGTGAGCTAACTGTAATCTTCCACAGGAGAAGTGGGAGGAGATATGTGGGCAACAGTGGAGAACATCTTGTTCCTCTTCTGGCTGGAAGAATATTGTAAGATATTTCGTTACAGCAGCACAAAGAAAACACCAAGATGTTGGAGGAAGTGAGGGTCCGACATGGCGGGTCACTGCCACGCGTTCTGGGATTGTGTCTACATGGTGCCGTATCGGCTGGATTTCAAGCGTTGTATGGATCAGGGCCGAGTATTTCACTCACGTTTGACCGTCTGTAGGGGAAGAGGGACGGAAAGGCTAACAAGAGCAGCTGATAAATATTTGTTCAGGATTATGATGGTAGCAGGAAAAAACACATTCCTAGGAAATGGCTGAAGGTCCTAAAAGGCTCGACGTAATGAATATTTGTACGTGATGGAAAGGCGGATTTTCTCCATCAGATTAGAACCTGGAAACTTTAAGAATGATTGGCGGGATGTGACCCCGCCTCTCGGCCGGAACGTTCGCTGAGAGGCACCAGCAGCCCTGCAGGCCGATGGGACAACGTGTTAGAAGATGGATGGATCTTATTTCATCTGGAGATCAGACTTGAATAAATCTGAGGGTTTGCGGTTATAGAGCTGCAGACTGTAAATTGTTTGCTTACACTTCATCTCAGTGAGAAGAAACTTAAAACTGTGACAGCAGACTGGGGAACGTAGAGGACAGCAGGTACAGGAAGCATCTGATCCAGGAGCGCAGACAGTCTCCGTGAACTTTGACCCTTCTCAGAATAAACCAGTAGAACCAGTCCGGAGCCGAAGAGCCTCACCTCCCTCCATAGTGGCGCCCCAGCCGGTGATCCAGGCCTCCTGGCCGCCAGGGAAGTGGTGTGAGGCAGACGGCAGGCACACGGGCCAGATGTTCTGGTTCAGAACCAGGTCCGGTTCCAGCTCCATCAGGGCGATGTCGCTGTCCAGGCTGACCCGGTTGTAGTCTGGGTGGACCACGATCCGCTTCACCTTCCGCTGCACCGTCCACTGGTTGCTCTGGCCCTGCGCGTGCAGCCCCAGCCAGGCGTCCCATCGGTCCGCCGCAGCGTACCTGCGCCATGGATGGAGGTCAAAGGTCAGGATGGTGCAGCGCCATCTGCTGCGTGTCCACAGAAACAACCTGGAAATCTATGACGGGATTTTTCTGCCATAACTGGACAGCACACATTGTCAGCCTGAAGCAGGACTTCTTGTTTTTCTTCTCCAAACTTCTGCTCTCACATCGTCTCTCTGCTCAAATCAAATCTCCACTTGCAAACCTCTCTGCTGGCTGACCAATCATTTTCTGCTCGCTTGGAACAGAAAAGCACCGTCGCCTGGCAACCTCTCAGCCAAAAGACTGCAAGTGTTGTACTGGGTGCGTTTGTTTCCTTCTAGTGGGTGAGCCTGTGTGGCTGCTATCAATTGTAGCAACCAGCGCCACCCACTGGAGAAACAACAACCTCAGCTTTCTGCTCCGTGTTACACTAAACATTCACCAGCTGAGCTACTGATCGCTAACGGCTACTGATCGCTAACGGCTACTGATCGCTAACGGCTACTGATCGCTAACGGCTACTGATC
>CAEGAE010008649.1:0-32242 GCA_903067095.1 Girardinus metallicus | reverse complement strand
ACCCAAGGGAAAAAGAGGGCAAGGATTTACCCCCCCAGAACAAAAAAGCTTGTTGTCCCGGGCCAAAAATTTTTTTTTTTTCTCCCCCCCAACCCCCCCCCCCCCCCCCCCCCACCTACCCCCCCACTCTTGGGGCCCATCAAGACGTGTTTGTGGTCCCGTTTGGTCAGGAGTGATTATGGCCATGAAACTGTTCTCATGGAAACCAAAAGTGGATCCCGGGGGACAGTTTGTTCTCGGTGCTGAATCCCGAACACTGACCTCGACTCGGATGGGGCGAGGCATGTGTTGCTTCAGACGTTACGCCTTTCTCTGTGACCTCCTGGATGAGTCAAGGCGTAAACCGCCCAATCAGTTTCACAACTCTTGAGTTTTTGTTTTCTATTTGTATTTAATGGCTTTCACTGCAGTCCGCCAGAGTGGCAAAACTTTAGAAAACCGCTTTTATTTTTTTATAAGCTTTTCAAGACCGATGAACGTCCGTCACTTTGTTTCTGTGACGGTTCGACATTTCAAAACAGCACAAATTTCAAACGAAAGACAAACGGCTGTTAGCTTCTGTGGATTTTATTGTGTTTCAAACACATGCTTACACTCTTACTATATCAGTAAAAAAAAAAAAAGAGAAATATTCTAGATATATTACTGCCCCTTGTCGAGAAGCTTCTTGACATTATTTCTCGATTAAAACAGCAGATTATTGTCAGAAGACAATATGTTGATTGTACATTCATCACTGAAAGCAGTGCAATAACAATGTTCTGTTGACTCAGTGCTCGCCTCAGTCCGTCTGAGACACCGGAATGGATATCAGGGCTTAATCCCGTGGCTTTAAAGGGCGCCGCCCGCAAAGAAACACGCGTAAACCTGGATGGACACACAATAGTTTTTTTGGAAAAAAAACCCCAAAAAACTCTGAATTTCATCAATAGCTCAATGCACCGTGGAACTAAAACCAATTAAAAAGCAAAAACAAAAGAACAGAAGTAAACAGAAGACATCACAGCAAATGGATTTTGTTTCCTTTTTCCTCTGTAACGCAGCATTATGTAATAATATCTGAAAATTTGGCTTCAAAATGTAACAATTAAAACCACATTACGTAATAATCAACGCAAAATGTAATGTTTTACAAACGCGGCAGAACGTATAAGGAGTTTATTACATTTTGTGCCGATTATTACAAAATGCGGCGGCGGCTCCTTTTTTTTATAAACTATGTAATAAACAATCACAAACTATTCGTGTTCATCTGAGTCATCATACTTGTAATACTAATCGCGTTGCATTCACATTGAGTCAGTGCTAAAGCCAAATGTTTGATCATTTAGTTGCCTTTTCAGACTTATAGCCAGAACACTCAGCATCATGTGTTCAAGGCAAAACGATTCAAACGCGCTCAAAGATTTCATTACATTTTGTGTCATTAGTAAAGACACAAAAAATGACACAAAGGCTGATTTTATTACATTAAATCATGTCGTGGAGTTTTTACATAATGCGGCGTTACATGCTCCTTGTAAAGCTTAAAAAAAAAGTGCCTGTAATTTTGTCCACAGTGAAATGTTTCTATAGTGTAGTCTCTGTCCACATTTATATTATCCTTCATCTTCAGACCGATAATGCTGACAATGATTCCTGTTGAACAATTTCCAACACAACCAGTAAAACATTCATCAAATGATTGCAGAAAAAAGTCCAGACTCAAGCAGATGTCACCGGTCTAAGTTTGGACGTCCAAGCTAAAGTAAAAAGCTTCTTTTCTCTGCTTCATAATCTAAGATGCTCTTGGCACAGTCTCCTACGAAAAACGCCATCAACATGTGATCTTCAGCAGGAAAAACGGAGAAAAGAAGTAAAGTTTCAGCTTCACAAATCAAAGGAATTATAGACTCACTGTACACGCACACACAAAAACAATCATACAAAAAAAAAGCTGTGATTTAAATGAGACAGTGAGCAGCCACCACAGTACATTCACCAAGCTTGTGCTGTCCGCTGCTGCGCTCAGGGCCCGTATTCATCAAGCGGGTCAGAAGGAAATCGAGGCCGACTCACTACCAGATGGTGCCTCTTTGAGGCCCACAAATAAAACAAACAATTTTTTCTAATTATGATACAGTTACAAGCAGATCTCACTGAGAGGAACAAGAAGCTTTAGAGATGTTTTTAATTTTATAAAGCGGAATTTTCTGTTTCCTTGCGTCTAAACAGACTGAAATGCCACTACATTATTTTAGTCAATTGAAACTACACTCAAATATTTGAAAATGATCTTTTTGGGTCCAACACGAAGCCATCTGAAAGATGTTTTAAAACAACTAATTTGCAGCTGCAAATGTGTAGATCTACTTATTAATGTTCTGTAATTTGCATTAGTAAAATATTGATTTAATTTTTTTTAATCGTTTGGTACAGGGCACCGAAAGTGGCTCTAGCCCAGGGGTCCATATTCTCCTAAATCCGCCCCTGGTCAAAGACTATAAAATTCTTAGAATATAAAAAAAAAAATACACCTGACACCTACTGACTACTTTTCTGATGTTTTCTCTTTATAAATCATGAAAAAGTATGTAAAGCAGTTCCAGTATGTGGCTGTGAAATAATTAATTTACAGGAACAAATTGGAAGTGGGAATGAATGACTTGTAGTAAAATGCGGGTGCAAAATGCAGTACGAACTGATATGTCGTCCAAAATGAGATCCTTGAGGTTCACCAAAAGAAAGAAGGCTGATGCGGCCAAACGTTTCCTCTTGGCTATAATAAGTGGGACTTTCGAACATACTGAAACATCCTCAGAGACAGGTCTTAATGAAAGATCACAAGCAGTAATTAAGTTTCAACTCGGAGTTACAAACACACATTTAAAGAGCTGCTGAGTCACAGCGGCGCTTTGATCTGGCCCAGCAGTTGTTTTCCTGGGATCCCATTATTAAAGAAACATACCCTGATCTCCATCACAGCTGTAGACATATTCTTTTTTTGGTCCCCTCTCCTTCAAGGTCACAACGTATTTCAAGTGTGGAGTTTTTCTGGTAAACTTCAAACTTCACATTGTACAATTTTTTTTCCTGGCATATTATAAAGTTATGGGACATTTAGGCCTTAGGAGGCATTTTACAAGACTGGGGACGAGTTCCAGAAGATTCCTATATTGAAATGAGTTAAGCATCCGCCTTCAAAAATAAATTGTGGGATAATGTTCAGCATCTAAACTGTGAGCTATTCAATCTGAAGAGGAACAAAAAGAAATGTCCCACAGAAACACGTTCTTTAATCCTGTTTTAATTGAGGAGCATGAACTGAAAATCACACTTTGTTCGGCTCAGACCAACCATAAAACTCACTGACAGCTTGGCAGGCTCACACAGTGGGACCCAGAAAAAAAGAAAAAGCTATTGACTTTGTTAACAGGAAACAGCTAAAGCACAAAGCAGTGATTATGTAACTGGAATGACCGTCGGTTCAACCCTAAGAAGTGAGGCAACAAAAATAAATCTTCAAAGCCATTTTTTTTTTGGCTGAATGTCAGTCAGAATTACATGGGAGTGCTGAACATAATATCTAACCTACGGTTAAGTTTTAATGTTACCTTTTATCCAGGACAGAGTGGAAGAAACCTTGCCTGAACTTTTATTTTACCTTCCAGTAGGATTGCCGGCAGTGATTCTGAATTATCTGAGAAATACTGGCCCTGGACAGCAGATTCTGTTGGTAACAGAGAGTGCCTCCGCCACCCGCAAAGAGTCCACCACTCCTGGGTGGTCCTAAGAGTCCAAGCACCTTATTCATTAATCCAGGTCTATAACCTGATCACTAATGACATCCAGGGCTGCGGAGGCCTTGATGGAGCTCCCCGTGGAGCCGGAGTCCACAAACATCTGGGGTATGTCGTTACCAAAGTAGATCTTGCTGTTGGCTGCGATGGCCTTGTACTTCATCAGCTGGAGGTACTCCGGAGTTAACTTCAACTGCAAGAGAAGCAGCAGAGTTTAGAAAAAAGGAAGACCAGTCTGGATTCTGCAGTGCTGGCATTGGTCACGTCCAGATGAAACAAAATGTTTGGGCTGTCGCTCAATAACAGCAAAGCATTCACTGTGCAGGAGGATTAGAAGGAGATATCATGCAGTTTGTACTTCCAGTGATACACTCTTGTTAGGGGAGATGGGGAGCATTATTTTCTGTTGTAGGCTGAAAACAGATACTTATCATCTGTCTCTATTGACCCAAACTTGACAGTTCCTAGCTCTCAAGTTTGTAAGCTGGGAACAGTTAGTAGCCTAATGTTGCTTTTACTTAAAAATGGCTACAGGGTGCTACACGTCGGCTACACAAACAGACCAAACCAAAATTGTCGTTATATCGTAAATCTTTTAATGAGGACAGAAGACAGCTATGGATAGTAGCCATCAATCGCAAGGACTGGCAGTCCTTGGTGTGTTATATGCAGCAAACACTTTCTGCAAGCTAGTCAGATTAGTAAGATCCAGCCAAATACTGTACTGTGGAGAAGACATGCGTATCGTCTTCTCCACATCATACAGCTTACCATATGTACAAAAAAGAAAAAAAACATAAGCATATGAACTTTTATAAGTTTTTATGGGTGCATTCACACCTGCCTTATTTAGTACGCTTTAATCCAATTCTAGTTTGTTTGCTTTGAAAGGCCAGTTTGCTTGGGTAGGTGTGAACGGGTAAATGAACTCTGGTCCACCTAAAACCCTCGGTCTCCGCTCTATTAAAGTGAACTCGGAAGCAGTTTGGATGCTGAGTGTACTGAAGACTGCTCCAAAAGCAGGAAGTGGATGATCGGGTTGTAATCTGGGTGAATACAACCAAAACAAACCTGCTAGCGCTGTTAGGAGGATTGAGCTCTAGTCTTTTACCAAAGACAAAGGAGAAGTCCTACACCCACTAAAATTTGAAGCCACTTCATTTTTTTCTTCAGAAAAAGAACCTGCACCAAGAACCTACTTTCAGAGGTTCTTGGTGCAGGGCCACCACAGGTGTGGGGGCTAAACAGGTTTTTCAAAAGGTTTGGTTCATTTGACAGTGCAGCATGAAAGTAAAGTGCACTGACCTAAAATGTAGCAAATGTTCCAATTTTGGTTACCAAACAAACCAAGTCTACTGAGCTGTCAGGTGTGTAAACACCCCAAGTTCCGTTTTAAGGGGAGACAGCGTTTATGACATAGTACTATAAATCATGTGACATGAATTCAGACAAAGTCAACAATTTGATCAGAACAACAAACACGTCAGTAGGGAGGAGGTATGGGTTGGTTTCTAAGCCAGATTCTTCCAACTTTTGTAAATTCCGCCATCTACAAGCCCCAACTAGGTGTGCTACTTCCACAGACAAATTCATTTGACTTGAATTAGCAGAAGCTCTGGCATTGTTGGTAAAAACAACTTGGGAAAACAATCGCAGTCCCTCACTTCCGACATCTGCCATAACGCCTCACAAGAGTAAGTGACATAGTGGCAAAGGGTCAATAAAACTGAGATAACACACCAAGAAGAAACCTTGCTAGTATTGGGTTGAAGCCTTTTCACCATCACTACTCACTATATTCTTCATGGCATTAATTGAACAAGGTGTCAGAAACTTTTCTCAGACTGTGGCTAAAGCGGTCATTGGACTGCAATGAACTTATAGTCAAGAACCTAGTTCCAGAGGAATTGAATTTAGTGATATGGTGAATTTTTCTGCTGAAGGAAACCATGAGAATTTGAGTAGACTAGTCATAAAGGAGCAGACATGTTGAGCAACAGTGGTCAGGTAGGCTGTGGGCCTAAACTACTGCCTTCATGTTGTACATACACCACACTCTGTCTCTACCTGAATGCCACAGCTAAAATCCAGACTCGTCGGATTATGCAATGTTTTTCATATTGTCTAATTCTGATAAGCCTGTATTGTTCTTAGCTGTCACTAGTGGCTCTACTGTGATCTTCTGCTGCTGAAGGACATCTGCTTCAAGTTTCAACATGTGTGTGTAGAGATGGTATTCTGCATATTTGGCTGTAACAAGTCGATGTTTGAGCCACGTTTGCCTGTCTTTCATCTCAAGCCAGCATCCTGATCCAGCTCTGACCTCTACCATGGAGACACACATCAACACAGCTGCTGCTTACTTTTTTTAAGGGCATTAAATGAATCTGACAAATGGTTGTAGGTAAAAACCCCAGTAGATCCGCATTTTCTGTAAAACTCAGAGTAGCCAGTTTGGCACCAACCACCATGCCCCATTAAAAGTTACTCAATTTCCCTGTCTTCTCGATTTTAATGCTTGGTTTGTCTTCAGTACATCTAGATGCCTAAAGGCAATTAGTTGCTACCCTGTGATTGGCTGGTTCACTATTTGTGTTAAGCCAAGGGTTCCCAAACTTTTTCATGCCACAGGCCCCCAAACAGCATTAGCTTCTGGCCGGGATTCCTCTTTGTAAACTCACAGACAATACTTCAAAATACTGTATGTAAACATCAACTTTTAGAATGGTTTTTTTCCCCGCTTTTTTTGGGTTAGTGTAATTTCTACCTCATACCTTCTGATTTCAGTTGACTTTGATATCCGGGCTGGAAAATTTTGTTATTAACAGTGAGACACTTATACTGATTGAGTCAGTCGCTGCGTTTCTGTTACAAATGTGTGCAAAACTTTGTCGATATTCCACTAATGTCAAAAAACCACTTTGCATTTGCGATGTTTCCATCAAATAAGAAACACAATCAAAATTACATTTGGATAAGCTTGTTCACGAGATAAGTCATTAAAAAACATGTCGCTCCGTGATCCTCCAGCTACTTCCTGCCGCCTTCTTCTTCGTGGTTTCTGCCAGTGGAAACATCCAGTTGTTGACCAAGTGACTTAAGTGATGTGATTTTGCAAAAATACTTTTGCAAAAGCATTTTTAGAGGGGTAGAGGCTGTTGCCTGGTAGGACAGTGTAATGATTTATCGAATGAGTCCAGGACCTTGATTTTTATCGAGTATGTGTTCCAGATGACTAATTATTTGTGTTGTGCAACGCTCTCACTTCCTTCCGGCAATGAGTTGTGGACGTATGCTAACCGCTATTAAAAGTCAGTCAAACCTTTCTCACAGAGCAAAAGAGGGCAGTGGTTGATTATTACACATTTGCCAAGGTAGATAAGATCGGTGGATAAAAATTGGCCGATCACCGATCTCCCAAAATTAAGGAAATCGGCACCGATAAATCAGTGCACCCCTACTTTAAACCAAACAGAAAACAGGACTGGAGTTTCACAATAGAACGCCCTCGAACTCCTCAGCAGGAAACATCCATTACACGCATCGAGATTGCACACAGCTGCTAACAGGTGATGTTTTTGTTCCCTTTGCAAAAGACTCAACTTTTATCTGTGATGGTGTAGAATCTGGCACACAAAACACATGCATGTATACAAGGAAATACATTTTGGCTAGCACTACATGTACTTGCTTATCAGAAAAAGTAATGGAGAAAAAAAAAGTAATCAAGTAATTGTTGGATTACTTGAAGCGCTGTGAATACATTCTGGTTCACTGTGTGTCCAATCAAAGCAAATGTAGATTAAATTACAATTTTACCAACGCAACCATAAATCTTTGAAGAAAGTATACATCAGTTGAGCTCCTTCCCCTCCTCCTGCTGTCTTGATATCTTACAACTTTTAAGAAAGTTTAGTTTGTGTCTGCATCTGATCTGATTCAGAACTCTTCCTGCTTATCAGGTGTTTTCTCACGGGCTTTAAAAACAGCAGTTATCAAACCACTGCTGAGCAAAAATAACAATAATCTGGACAAGTCTCTGTAGCAGAATTACAGACCAATCTGCAATGAGCTATACAAATAAACTTGACTTGACACGAATGTTCAGTGTGATTGATAGCTGCGAAGCTAACAACGATTTAGTTTATATAACTACAACCGACTTACAACCAATGTTGTTTCAACGCACTTTGCCAAAAAAACTTTCCAAAAATTCCCATTTAATCTACACAAATACATATAAAGTCAATCAAATCCAATCATGCAGAAAGATTCAGTCATCCTAGAAATAAAACAACACAAGTTCAGTTTCTAATGCCCCTTGGTGTAAAGGCTTTGCCTACAAAATCCCAGCCGATTGCATCAAATCACAGACTAGCATGTAGTGACAGTGCACTGTCGATTCCAGCTGACTGAGTCACTGACTGCAGCAATCCCTCGTGCTGAGAGCATGATGTAGAGACGGAGAAAAGAAAAACTCCCACCAGAACCAGGCTGAGTGTGAGCGGCCGTCTGGCCTGACCCACTGGGGGCTTAAGAAGCAGAGATGGGACCACGTCACTGATTTGCGAGAAGGTCTTCCACTCGGGTCAAGTCTCAAGTAAAGACATGCAAGTCTTAAAGTTTTAATTTAGTATTGAAAGTTGCTTGGCCAAATGTGTCTTTTAGTCACCGCAACAAAAAAAATTATTGAATTATAAGTAAGTAAGTAACTTACTTAACTATTTTTTAAAGGTGATTATTAGGAGTGGGAGTAAATAAGTTCACCTTCTTCCCACTCCTTTTTGGGCTAAATGCGTTGTTTATGTCTGAATATAGTATTATTATACATAACATGAACTGGATGACTCAGAAAGTGTCTTGCATTTATTGTATTTACATTTATTGTAAATGATTGTGTATATGTGAATGTATTAGGGATGCTTCGATCAGGTTTTTTGCTGCCGATACCGATCACCCAGGAGGCCGATCTTTGCCGATCACCTGGATTGACTGTTTATTTTTTGCGTTGGTTATGAATGATACTATGTGATCTGGCAAAATTAAGAAATGATCTGGTAATAAATTCACCTCATTAACGTAAACATGCAACATACTTGCAGGCACAAAACAGCAGCTACTCAGTCAAAAGGACAACTGAAAAACCTGCAACCAGCTAAACCATTTTTAACAGTGAGGCTCTCTGTACCCTGAATTATACATGATAACACTGCCTCTATCAAATAATGTAAAAGAGGGAAACATTCATTCAAAATCAAATGCAGGTTGCATCAAAATAAACAATCCTATGTTATTGAATCAAAACTTCCTCATAGCATGGTTAGCTAATTAATGCTGGTTCTGATTGGTTGTTTCTGACTGAGCGGACTAATTCTGCAGAACACAGTGAGGAGGCAGGGGAGATCAATTATTATTTATTTATCTTTTCTTAAATTATCTCTCATGTTTGGACACAGCGCAAGTTTTAATATGAGAAATCTTAGCTGTTGTTTACGTAACATGCTGCATCTTTAAGCAGACGTTCAGGGTGGAGCAGAAACGTCGCTACGCATGTGAAATATTACTACCAGCAGCGCCTAGCAGCAGTTCAACAGCGAGAGCAGAACCAGGGTCTTACACCGCCAGCAGCTCGAAGACTTGAATTATTTTTCTGGTTATTTGTTTAGCTTTCTGACCGTGATGCTAATCCTGGTGAGTGTTGGTAGTTGTGCGCTGCTTTACCTGCTATCTGGCCGCTCCGGATGTCCTTTTTTCCTGCATTGAGCCTCGATGTACAGCCGAACTCCGTCAAGTGCTTGTTTGTTAAATGCCATATTATATTTGCTGTGTTGATGCATTTTGACGTGCTTCACCCCCGAGGTAATTTTCCGCTTCAACGCGCAAACTTCCCCGTTCAGAGTGTTAAAGTTCCACACGACAGGATTTGCTGCTGCGCGCAGTGTGAAGGAAAGAGGAGGTGAGCTGCACACGCAGGCTGAGAAGTGAGATAAATGTGATCGTTTTGGCGATCGGCAACAAGAGACAATGATCGGCGATCACCGATCAAACACTTTTTCACGGAAATCGGCCGATTATGATCGGTGGCCGATCGATCGGCACACCTCTAGAATGTGTGTATATTTATTTTTTTCCATTTTGGCCTCTTGAGGGACATAATATGCGTTTTATATGGTTCAAAATAAAGCACTAATAATAATTTGTATACCAGTCAAAAGGAGGAAATCCAGACATCAGAAAATGAATCATGTTGTGTTTTACAGTAAATATTAATCTAGCAGCCATTAAGCTGAGAGAAGAACGAGCTGAACTCATCTAAATTGAAAGAGAAATCTACTTTCTGTAAAAACTAAAAGTTATCCCCATGTTCCACAACAGAGAACAAAAATATCTATTTAATCTGCGTTATGCAATATCAACGTGCTAAACTTTTTAGAGTAGTCATGAGTTAGCATTTTAAAGTTGGCTGAATTTTTATGTTTACAAAATGTTAAGTTACAAAAATTCAGAGGTGCACCAGCCGGCATCATCATTTGGAAATAAATATCATATGAGGCCAAAGGTTGGGTGCAGGGACGGCACAATTACTGTGCTGTCCTGCTTCAACTATAAATCCAGCTTACTCCGTCTTTACCGTCACTGCTACTGGCATATAAAAACCCCTGTTTAATTTAAAACAAACAAACAAACACCAGGCTCAGGCTTAGCCTGGTGGCCCGCCAGGCTTATCACACACTGGGTCAGAACCTGGAGTTTATGTTGGATGAGAATAAAGTGCAGGTGAGAGGTTGTGTCGTCCGGTTACCTTGTTGGCCTCAGCGGCTCTCAGTGCTGTATAGAACTCAGCATCAGCCTTGGCTTTCTGCCTGGCCAGGAAAGCGCCATCTGTCCAGAACAAACACAACGGACCTTTATTGTGCTGCGTTAGCTTTATATCAAGACAACAGAAATGTCAGCACCCTCTGCAACCTCATTCCACATAAAAGGAGCCCCAATCCACACCTGAACCTGTTCGGGATCTTTTGTCGGTTGAGAAACTAAGATCTGTGAAATCCTATAATCCACTGCTTACGTACAAACCTTCGATTTCAGAGATCTTCTTTTCAGTTTCCTTCTCCATAACTTTCTGCCCAAACTTGATTTCTGCAACTTGCGCCACTTTCTCAGCCTCTACAAAACAAAGCGAGAATTATTCACATTAAACCTGGCGGTGTGGAAAACGCCACAGACGGACCATTATTCTCCAATTTCTCCCTTACCTATGACAGCTTTAATCCTCTCCGTTTCTGCCTCCTTCTCTACAACCTTTTGTGTCTGCTGGGAGATCAGAAGTTTTGTCTTTTCACTCTCCCTTGAAAACAAAAACCACAAGAAACAAAAACACCCATTATTGTGTTTCTACCAACAACAGAGGAATGTTATAAACAGCTCTGGAAAAAATAAAGAGACCACTGAGGTTTTAACCCGTTGAAATCTTGATGGTTGTTCCACCAAATGTTGATTTCTGAACTCTTCCTGAGTTAAAACATTAATATTGTTGTTTCTAGATGAATGTAAACTTGGTCTTTTTCATGATCTTGACCATTTCCCGTTTCCTGCAAATAAATACTACATTTTTGCTTGGAACTTCGGAGCCATGTTGTCAGTAGTTCGTAGAATAAAAAAAAACAATGTCCATTTTAATCAAACATTTACCTATAAAGAATAAAATCAGAAAAACTGGTGTTCTTGCAGTGGCCTTTGAGTATTTTCCAGAGCTGTAGTTTCTTATGTTTTGGCGTATCGTCATGGAAAACCAGATCCTCAACAAATTTGGGCTTTTACCTTCGACGACAGGCTAAGAATTCACGTCATCAAACTGAACATGTACATTTTGCAGTACTGTGAGTGGCTGAGTAATGCAAAAGAGCCATCATTCTAGTCTTATGTAATGCCGTTTAAAAGAAGTGCTATGAACTTTCAGAGGGGGGAGCAGTAATAAATAACACAGAGGACGTTGGTAGGGCCAAAAAACGTAATCAGAACTGGATCCACGTTCCAAAACCATTTCCCCCTCTGGATAAAAACTAAAGATGACCCTCATCTTCACAGTAACTCCTTCATTAAGTTTCCAAAACAAACAAACAGGCTTATATTGTTGTGAATTGAAGGGAGTGCTTGTTGTTTTGAGTTGTGATTGAGATTTATTATGGAGTTTTGCATTTCCTGTGTTCATCTTGTTTGGCTACATTTTCCTTGACCGTAACTTCCTCTCACAGCTGTATTCTCTTAGGCTCATCCATCACCAGGCTTCACTCCTGTAATCAGTTTTTATACTCCTCAGTTCAGTCAATCAAAGCCGGATAAAACTGTCATCTTTACATTAAGTCATTTTAAAACAAAAAGCCTTTTCGGTGTACCATCATTCTTCCTGCGTTGTGGTTCTTCACCACTTGCACAAAGGACATATAGTGAAGGATTTTCATTTTGTTGTGGTTTTGTGTAGACAACGAACGCGCAATTATTGCGAAGCATACCTCTAACCTAACCTTCGACCCCAAGCGAATCACACGTAAACATAAAAAGTCTTAAGCACGAGCTCCATTCTTCCTATTCTGTATTGTTTTTGTATTTTTGTTGCATACAGGTTGGCCATTTTGAAACTTTTTATAAAAGACAAAAAAAAAAAGTATTGTAAAAGAAAACTATAATTGTTGTCCATACCTGTTTTAATACGAATACCTAATCACTTTACTGTAATTTTCAGGCATAAAGGAAACTTGTGTGGATAGGGCACCAAAACTGGGTCTAGTCCAAGGGTTTCTCCTGAATCCAGATCTGTAGGTTGTTGTCTAGAATTAATAAAAATGCTAGACAACATTTAATATGAATAAATATATTAAAATTGACCCTGGAAAAGTCCAATAAAATTATAAAAATGCAAGGAGGTGAATTTTTTTCTTTTATTTGAAAAGGTCTCCTAGTAAAAAGTTCGGACCGCTACATTTAAAGTTATTTTGTGATTAGAGGAAAGGAAAACTCTTCTGTTATTTCTAACACTTTAAATTAGGGACGGATGTTTCTCGCATTGTGTAACGTTAACGTGAAAAAGTTCTGATCATAATAATTTTGACTTCATATGACACCAATAAAGTCAAAGTGGTGTTTGGAAACGTCAAAAACCGACGGTATTACTTTTACTATTTTTTCCGCAGTTTGAGAGCATCATATTCATAAATTAATAAATATGATTTACTGAGTGCAGTTCAGTGACAAAAAATCACACTTTTTTTTATTTAGCTGGTGACCTGAACAAAGACTATTTCAAATGGCATGTTTTTTTTATGACCGGTGCTTGTTTGTGGGGCTACGACAGCCAGTTACTTAAAAATATAGGGAAGAAATAATGAGTTCTTTAAAAAAAATATGTCATCACTTATGGTTATTGAAGCCGTCCATCAAAATATTGTAACAAAAGAGAAATGAAATGAAAAACTTCTGGGAGTGGATTTGTCTTTGAAGAGAACTTTGGGTCTGAATTTGAGTAGCCATGGTTCTTTCTAGACTTTTGGAAATGAAAGGTGATGGTAAACATAAAAAGTCTTAAGCACGAGCGCCATTCTTCCTATTCTGTATTGTTTCATCCCTGATGAAACTTCTGGATGTTGAAAAGAAAAGAACCAAAATTAATTACAAACCTCCCAGGAGGAGACAACCGAGGAGTCGATGAAGCCTGCGCACTTCATCATTAAAACACAACATTAGGGAGCCTCAGGTTCTGAGACGACTTTTGTTGACAAGTGACTTAATGTTATCTTTGTTGGGAGAGATTCAACAATAATAGGGGACTTTTGAGTCCTCAGAGAGCAGCAGGTGGATTTTTCTGTGAATAGTGAGGCCAGTTCTCTTATGTACACTGCAAAAACACAAAATCTTACAAAGTATTTTTGGTGTAATTTCTAGCATGAATATTACAGAAAACTAACGTACACATAAGTTTTCAGCAAGAAGTAAATAATTCCTCAATGCTGATGAAAAAGTTCTAGCTCTACTGTCAGATTTTTTTCAATAATAAGACATTATTCTTGTTATAATGGAAACAATCTGCCAGTGGAACTAGTGCTTTTAATCAATATTAAGGAATTGGCGTAAAACAAGCTCAGACTTCGCTGAAAAGCTGCTTTTAAGTTAGTTTTATCTTATTTCAAGTGCAGTAAAATATTTGAACTAGTAACTAGACCAAAGATAGTTGAATTTGTGTTTTTGAAATGGAGCCACTCAAGTTGTCTAAACTGGGTTTTAATAATATAAATTTAATAACAAAAAATACATAAAGTATAATAATCAGTAAGAACAAATAATAATAAATGAAATACAAATAATATTTTTGTTGTTTCTAAAAGGCAAGAAATATCTTGTATTTATATTTTTTCCATGGATAAAATGATTCACCGGAATCCAGACTGAGCCAAACTAAAAAAAAAAAAGAAAGAGAGGAGAGACTCTGCAGTCTGGTTTAGAGAAGCTCAAAATTTCCCTTCAATAATTTACATTTTTAGGCTTTAGGAGGAAGTTTTGCATTTTTGCCCATAACAAGAAAAAAGAACAAGGACTTATCTGTAATTCGTCGCCACATGAAGCAACAGCCAGACTCACTAACGGGAACTTTTTTGGCAGAGTTTGAGCCATGGCAGAGAATATGATGTAATGTCCTGTTCTCTAGTTACAGTATACCATGGCTGCAAATATTCCCAAGGACTTCTGGCCGGACTTTAAAGCACAAAACCTTGCAGAACAATTTATATCAAAGACCCTTTTTCTCCATGATGGATTCAAAAACATGCTGGCTAACTAGCGAGCACAGGTATATTAGCAGCTGCGGAAGCGTTAGCACGCGGCTCAAACCTTTCTATTACAGAAAAGTCCCACAGAAAGAAAAAGACTATATAAAGACTTCAAGAATACGAGAGATGAAATACACCTGCCATGACCTGTGTTCATATTTTCTGAAATTAATTTAAGACATCCTGGAGCCTTAAATTTAGTTATATTGAGAATTTTTAAGAATGCACAAAACACCGTGTATACCATTTCATGTTTCAGGTTGGGGTTTTTTTGTATGTTTTGGGGAAACGCATCGAACAGCTGATGTTAAGTGTGGTAAGACAATGTGTTTGTAAGCTGGAATTTGTTTAATTGAGAAAATAAACTGACTGTGCACCTACCAGCGCAAAATTCAGAAGCCTAAGTTGCAAACAGTAGTATCATATCTTGTCTATATCCTCACCTTTCATTGTGATTCTAGATATTATTATTATTATTTCAGCAAACATGCTGCCATATTCGTCTTGAAAATTATTAACTTTTTCCTGAGCAGCTTTGGTGAAAAACTTCTTATTCGTCCCAATCCTGTGGCGTGGACAGCAATCTGTTCATATCACATTTTGGTCATATCCAATGGTTTAAAAAATAATAATAACTCAGGAACCGGACCAGAAAAGAAAAACAGTAATGAAAACGGCCACAAAGTGGGCTGAGAATGGAAGAACTGGGCTAACAACAACCACTTGAAAGGAGTGGTTGTTGTGGAGACAGATGTGAACTCCAGTCACAGTATGGTGAAATTTAACGAGTTTCCATCTGAGCAAGACTGTTAAGAATGAAATTCAAAGCATCAAAACATGTAAAGAGTAACCGGTTCATCAGGAATGAGTCAGAACTAATTATTATCAATCATGAATGAGATCCCTGGTCCGTGATGTTCTGAAAGACGTGGGGTCTTGAATGGGGAAACCAAGAAATAGATGGAATCCAAAACTCACTGGGTAGTGAAGTTCTCCGATCCCTTGTGATTTTGTTGAAATCCCTCAACAAAATCACATTTAGTGAGAGAGTGGATGAGCGAGTGAGTAAAGCAGAAAAGTTATCTAACAAGTCTTTGTGCAGCTTAGGTGGGCGGTAAGCTGCAGTGCTATAGATTGGAGTGGCTCCAGGAAGTTTCCAAGCAAGGCATTCAATGAAACAGAACACACAAACAAAGACAGAAAGGGCCGCGACTAGAGACGTGGACTTTGGCAGGTGTAAACAAATCCAGTAGGAGTGGAGTCGTTCAGTTGTGACAAGTCACTGGGCTGTTCTGAGAACTTAGAGAAAGTCTGGGAGATCATGTGTGAGATTTCCTTTGCTTATCAGTCAGGGGACGTCAAGCAATTTAGAGCATTGATGTTCGGACTGCTAGAAGTGTTAGCTGACCTCGCTAGGTGCACTGCGGTCAGCAGCACTGTCAGTGTTTCACGAAGGGCGATGAGTAATGGACCGGAAAGTTTCAACCAGTGTGATATTACTGAGATGGTAATTACATGCCAAGGTGTTGAGGAAGCTGCATTTCAGGGATGCACTTCTGCAATGGGGTCCCCCTTGAGTGAAAACTATTTCACCTCTCATAATGATGACGCACTGAAGGAAGTAGACGGCTTTCTGACGAACCGGCATGTCAATTCATCCCCGAAAGGTAAAAGGTTCTTCAGTGTTTTTTATATTTTTCTGACGAAGTGAAGGAACTAGACGGCTTGATGATGAACTGAAGGAAGAGCCACTTCTTGACTCCAAATCCAGAATGAAGAAATGGCTTGAGACTTGGAATGGTGGAAACTCAATAACAGAAAGTTTCTAAAGGGGGCAACATTGGGAAGACAATAGTTGTGCATACCACGCACATGAACTCATCTGAAGCTGAATTCTCTGCACACATTTACTTGAGTTTTGTCAATGCAGGAGATGATGTTTTCCATCTGTGCATGCTTCCTTCATAAAATACCCATGAATTCTCTGCACACATGAATCACACCAAACCAAGTCAACATGCTGCAAACAAATAAAAATACTTGGGTCTAGATTATTGACACGAAGAAACACAAATAGAGAAATATTTGTTTCCATGTTGGTGTTCTTGCGTAGGGTTCAGTTACCGGTAGTCTTGTTTGTATTCTCAGCAGTCTTGGCAGTATTTTAAGTTGTGTTTATAGATTAAATGGTACAGGCCATTAAATTTCAAAACCATGTTTCTGGGATGTAAAACCCACAAATTGCAGGCAATAGATGGATACCTTTGGGATATACTTGTAGTGTCTGGAAAAAAGTCAATTACAAAAAAAAACAGGACGCTACAGAAAGAGCCAGAAAGAACTCAAACGGCAGCAGATATTTACAAAATGGAAAAAACAGCCTTCATAGTTCATTTAGAGATAAAATAATTTTTTAAACATTAGAATGAATGGGGGAATTATATCAAACACTATATGCCAGGAATTTCTGACCAAATTCTGCATCTGATCTTTTATTAGCCTGATTTTATTCAACTTCCTGTTTTATTTCTGAGCAAAGCATGCCAAATTTGTTGTCTGTCACAGTGGAGTTGACATCACAGTCTTTATTTATACGCCTAAAATACTTTCATTTACTTGAGTTTTGTCGATGCAGGAGACGATGTTTTCCATCTGTGCACGCCTCCTTCATAAAATACCCAGGAATAGTCGAGTCTTTTAAAACACGTCTAAGCACTACATCAGCGGCTAATTGGAAGAGCTTCATTTTCGGGAAATCAGTGTTTTTCCATGATCGAGTATACACTGTTGGGTCATTTTGCATGTTTAGGGAATGACTTGAAAGAGCTTCCTCCCACAGCCACAGCACCCAGCAGTGGGAGTAAGATAAGCGCAATATCTATTTGGTTAAGAAGAAAAAAAACTTGTCAGAAACCATTTCCCTCTGAGCAAGAAAAAGAAACCTACATGAGTTCATAGTTCCTGCGAATGCTCTCAGGAATGTTGGGCTTAGTGACTCGCACGGCCTGATGGGGAGAGAGAGAGAGACAAAAGATTCAGTTGAGAAGAGAAATAAGCACAACATGCCAGAAAGGACCATAAAAAGAAGTTTAACCAAAATAAGGAGAGAGAAAGACCTTGAGCAAATCCAGGGACAATGTTTATTTTGTTTTAATCTCTATGAACCCCCCAGACCATTAATTACTCTGCAGACTGTAACTATTATTTCAACTGATTTAGGGGGAAAAAGGGAAAAACACACAAATCTTCTTAGACCCAGTGGAGCATTTCACATTCAATACAATGTGAGCATTTCTGTGGGTGAAAGTTGGTGAATAGAGCTTTGGGAGAGGGGTGGGAGGGACTACAGCTTTAGACAGTTGTGCAACACTTGGCCTCCCTTGAAGAAATAGAGTCTTGAGTCATTATGATAAGTGATCCAGGAAGGATAGAAACACTGGGAACGTCTGGAAGCCATAAAATCTCAGCAGAGAGAAAATACTGGGTTTGTCCCAATAACAATAACTTGTAACCTTTTCATGTTGTCCCCTGGTTTCCACCTATACCTGATTTCCCTTAGAAGGAATGAAATACAACTGCAATTACAACTTTAAAACCAGCATGGAAAGACATTTTGTCCGGACTGAATGGAAATTCTTTTCACGTTTTTCGGATGTGAAAATGTGTATCAGTCTCCTCCCACTCCACAAATAGATCCTGCCTCGTCTACAATCCAAACAAAACAAATTTGATTTTGTGTTGTCAGAGCTGTGGATGCTTCTGCATAGAGCTGCATGGAAATTATAAAGACTAAATTCAAACTCAATTCAAATGAAAAAATACTTTACTGATCCTAAAGGGAAATTCAATATTATAAGTCATTAAGTCAAAGTCTTCAAGGAGTAATAGATAGTTATTGGTTATAAAGCTGCAAACATTGTTCAAACATGTTTGAACATTGTTCAAACATGTTTGAACATTGTTCAAACATTGAACATTGTTCAAACATTGAACAGTGTTCAAACATTGAACAGTGTTCAAACATTGAACAGTGTTCAAGGTTACAGGTTTTTTTCTGCAACCTTTTGGACCCACGCTTATTTGGTTTATTTATATACCAGAGATAAAAGTAGTGTGTAAATTTAAACATGAAAGACACAAAGAGTAAAATATTTGATGTTGTTCATCATGGCACAAAAAGAAATAAGCACCAGAACAAGAGTCTGCTGAAATGCCAGATTCAGTACAAGCTATTGCCATGACATTACGCAATAGTTTATGTATAAGAAGACGCCTTTAACCTGAAAACATTTGAATTTGAAAACTAAATTTGAAGCAATATCTTGTTTTTGAAGACAGTTGAATGACTGATCATAACTTGTGTTTTGCTAACGATATTTTCTCTCCATCTCACAGTCCAGAAAAACTCCCTTCCCCACTGCTGGTAAAGATATCTGACAACGCCAAGGCGGAAAGACATCAGCAGTAAGCCTAGGTGCTGTCCAAACATGTCCTTGTAAAAAACGGAGAACCTGCTTAATAGTTTGGTCTTTTCTCCAAAGCAATCAAACATTTTAGGAGCCCCCAAATTGTATTTTTAAAACAAGTTCAACAGGAAAAGAAATTTACTAGCATAACTCAAACCCTTAAATTAATTAGCTTTGTTTGCATGCTCTGTTTCTGTTTTTGGATGGCATTCTGTGGTAGTGTTACGACACCACACAGATTTCTGGGTGGTTTTCGATCATTTCATGTGGGTGAAAACATTTCAGACCCAATACCATGTTTATGAGGAACTTTTTCGGAACAAACAATCAGAGAGATCGTTTCAGCAGAGAAAAAACATTAACATTCATGCAGACACAATCCAAGAGAAACAAGTTCAACTTCAGAGAAATTGGATAAAACAGAGCTTATTCCAAGTCTCTTTCAGGTGGTGATGTACTTTTGTGTTTCAGAGTGTCGTATAGCTGCAGGATCTCATGTCACTCCATTGACCTGAAAGTAAATCTCAAAAACTGAGCGTTCATCCAAACTCAGGAGCGGTCTTACAGTACCTGGATTATAAGGCCAGGCGCCATAGATGTTAGATCTTCTTGAAGTGTCAACTTCAGATTCTCATCGATTTGGTCTGTTGGAAAAAGCAGTAAAAATAAATAATGTTCAGTTATGAGAAGTAACATTATATTTTGGCTTCATTTGCACCCAAACGAAACCACTGGTTTCTCAGTCACAACAAAACAAAGTACAACTTGAAGAGAAAAAGCTGACCATTCCTCTTTTAGAACGGTGCATTAAAAGTTTTTTTGTACAGCATGCCAAATAGGCACACGTTTCTAGCACAGCTATTTTTTGTTTACCATTTGAGCGGTTTTGCTAACTTTGAAGGTTTAGCATTGTTAGCTTTCCCTAATTTAAAATTTCAGGATGAATTCTTGGGTGCTAATTTACTCACGTTTTGTAAACTTTCAGTTGGATAAAGTCCGATGTCTGCGTTGAAGTTTTGGGTCGTCGATTTTTGTACTTTGACATTTATATTCATGCTCTTATTTTGAAGTGGGTGAAGGCTGTTCACACAACAGTTCCGTTTCCTCTCGTCACATCATCTCCCCCCCATGGTTCTACATGTTGTATGTAGAACCATGTTCTACATACAACATGGTTGTATGTAGAATTTTAGCATTAGCTTCCATTAAATACCATGTTGGTTTTTTAGCTCATTTTTATTACTAGTGCTTTAGGGTTAGCGCAACTAACTTTTTAGCCAACAGTGCCTACCGCTGTTTTTAACCTTAGTTAGCTATACACACTGTGAAAAAACCCTTTCAAATGTAAAATGCATATGAATAAGATATGAAAAAACAAATGACAATATTTGGTTAATATATACTCAATCTGTAGCATAGCTCCACTCACCAAACAAGCCGATGTAGACTTCTTGCAGTGAGTGAACGCTGCAAAACTGGTTGAGCTCATGATGCACTTTGTTGAAAATCAAAGCTTTGTCATAGTCTGCTGTGAAGTTCCTCACTATGTCGTACACTGCACAAAAAAAAAGAAGAGCTGGTTTTCACAAACACAGAGGATTCTGGGTGCGCGTCTGAATCCAAAACAATGGCATCACTAAGTACCTGCTGATGGAATGAGGTAGTTCACCACTTCAATGCGATCAAAGTAAATCATCACTCCTCCACTGGAAGAAAACGCACATCAAAGGGGTTTCACCAAACACTCCTTGAAAAAATGAACGACTGTGTAGCAAGTTGCTGATGGATAAGTTAAAGGTATGTGTGTAGTGTGGGGGGTGCACAATTACGACACCCCCACAAAGCTATTGACACTATTGACTGAAGCTTACCGGAACAGAAAACCCACCTCGTCCCACATGGTACGTTCTTCACCTCATCAGTCTGCAGTGTCGTCTGAAGGTCAAAAATTACATGGTTACAAACTCTGAGTTATATTTTCTCATGTACTCCATCTGATTTTTCTACTACTATTGTGGTCAATTGGAAAATGGACTGAACTTATACAGCGCTTTTCCAATCATTCTGACAACTCAAAGTGCTCTACAGTGGAGTCACATTCACCCATTCGCACTCACATTTAAACACCGTCACGCAGATCGGCAGACAATTTGAGATCAAGTGCCTTGCTTGCACATGTGGCAGGAATCGAATCTACAACCTTCCGATCACGAGACAACAAGAAGCGATAAATTAATCATACGATCAATTAAAATGAGACATAAAATGTCTTCCAGTTCCAGTGTTAAATGTTCATTAAAGTTTGTGGGCCTTTGAAAGATGTTCTTGCATTCTTATGCCATTACTGTTATATTACTTGAAAATAATTTCAAAACAACATTATCGTTTATCGCAGTAACTTCTGGTTCAATTTATCGCCCAGCAAAATTTGTTATCGTGACAGGCATACTACTGTTTACCAAAAAGAGAACAACTCTGCAACACATTCATAGAAAACAAACTAGCGAGACCCTGAGTGTCAGAACCAAAAGCAATAGCCTGTTGAACTGGATTCTGAGACTGCTGTAAAACTAAGGAGAGCTGAAAGGTCATAAATTTCTTTCCTGAAACAACAGAAAACTGATGCTCTGTTGTCTGGCTCTCTGCAGATTACAGTTCATTACAGGTTTAGTTCACCGTCTTTCTTACACAAATCTTTTTTTTTTCTACCCATGTCTGGGGAAAAAAGCTTCTTTCAGCAGACTCACAGTTCCAGCCAAAAGGTTTGGCAGCAACACATTAGTTATTTTGCTAGCTTTGCAGGTTTTGCTAGACACAAAATCCCCCTGCCTCATTTCAGCTTGATCGCATTACAAGCACAGATGAAGCTGTGAAAGAGTCCATCTGAAATCACTCTGGTATTCTGATAAGCAGACTGATTGCTTTTAAGTTGGTATAGATGTGCTTGAATTTATCTTTGTCCTGTTTTGGCAATGATTAGAGTCAAAGTAAAGCATGCATCCCTAAAGAATGGCTTTCTAAACGACCAAAAACTTAGACATGACACATCCAGTTGGCGCCAACAAGGTCCAGTGTGCTGAAGTAAGTGTGTCCAGAAAGCACCAGCATACCGAGAAGTGTACTGTGGCCAGTGTGGTAGAGTGTGAATATATTGATATTTTAACACCTGGTAGTCTGTTAGACTCTGTTCGATTGGGAACCAAAATTGCAACATTTGTTAAATTTTTAATGTTACATTTTCACACTGCACTGTGTCAGACCAACCAAACCCTTTAAAGCCCTGTGCCCCTGTGTCACCTGTGGTGGCGCTGCACCTAGAACCAATAACGGAAACGACAAAAAAACCTCTGAAGAAGACAGTGAGCCAACTTCCTTCTTCCTGCTTCAAAAGCCGAGTGGTGCGAAATTTCAGTGGCTGTAGATTTCTCTTTTGTCTTTGGTGAAAGACCACGAGCAATTTCTCCCACTAGCACTAGAGTCTCGTGTATGTTTTGGATGCATTTACCCAGAATGCACTGCAGTATCATCTGCTTCCTGATCTTGGAGCGGTGTCCGGTTCCCTTGGCATTCACATTCACATCTGCATTTGAACCGCACCAGAGGTCACCTCAACCAAACCGAGACCTCAGTTTTTAGACGGACCCATCCCTTTTTGGTCCGCGTCAGAGTTTGATTATGCATTCACACCTCCCCAAACAAAAAACACTTTCTAGGCAAACAAACTAGTCTTTGACTAAAACGGACTAAGCAGGCCTGATGCGAATGCAGCCTACATGCGCCCAGTGATGTGAAAAATTTTTGGCAATGCCCCTTTGGTAAGAAAAGCAGTGGAGAAGCATCTCATTCCATTGACCATATAGTTGCACAAATTGAAATAAAATAAATTTGCTTAATGGAAACAACAATTTTGAAAAAAAAAAAAAAAACACGTGTCTTGATAAAAAGTTGTTGCGCTAGGATGAGGTGGTTTTTCAGCCATGTCAAAATTAGTGTATTTAACAAAAATGTGATGGAAACACTTTTTGCGTCACAGGTCATGTGATCAACAATCGACAGTTATGACTGGCGGAAAAGACGAAGAAGACGACAGGAAGTGGTAGGAGGACGATGGCACAGAATATGTTTTTAGGACTTACAACGTGAACAAACTCATTCATGAGTCATTTTGAATGTATTTCTTATTTAACGGATCACCGCAATTGCGAAATTGTTTTTTTTTTCAACATTAGCAGAATGTCAACAATGTTTTGTGCACATTTGTAATGGAAATACAGTTACTGTCGGCCAGGAACATAATCCAAACAAAAATTTTATTCTGCACGTACAACAAAGTTGGAAAGCAGACAACTGACGCAAAGTTGTTTCATACGACGAATCGCCCTTCTAATTGTTTGGAGCATCTGGAAGCTCGTTTGTCTACCGAGGCCAACGTGTTAGAATCCACATGTGGTGCAACAATAAAATATTGATGCACTATAATATTTCCTTTGTGGGACAGAGAAGATGTATTAACCACAAATGTGGGTGAAGTCAAAACATTCTTCAAGAGAAAATTCTCCCAACAAATCCAGGCATGAAGTGGCGACGATTTGTGTTCTACATGATGCTGCATGATAAAACACTGACAAGACAAAATGGATAAAGAAGGGGTACCAAGATCATAACAGAAAAACTTTTCACATATGGCCAGGCACCTAAACAGATCTGGACAAAAATTCAGTTCTCGAAAGAGCAGATCAATCAGTCAACAACAATGCAGTTCAAAGCTTTTCGTCATAAAAAAAACACAAAATTTCAAAGATAGAAAACACCACCCAGTACGTGATTGTCATCACATTCAACAGATGGACAAGCAGAAGCCAACAAGCTATAAACCACGACGTTCCATGTATCTCAAAGAAATTTTATATGAAAGACTAAAACTAACTGTTAGTTGTGAAGTAAAAATCTCTTTAATCTGCATTTATTTACATTTTGCCATCATCTCTACAAACTGATGTCTTTCTCTAGATGTCTTCAGACAATATGGCAGTGCTTCAACTAGTCTGCGGTACATTTCCCATTTGGTACTGATAGGTTCGCTGTGTTTGTATTGTAAATCAGAGTTGGTTGTTATAGCAAAGTTTTCTGCCTCCTTCAGGGTCTGAACAACTCGCAGTGCTTACATGTTTTTCGTTAACACTGAAAACTAGAGCTGGACAATATGGCTGAAAAAATAAGTAATGATATAAATGTTTCATATCATTCAATATCGATAGTTATGACAAATTCTCAAGGCAAACAAACTAAGTTTTTAGTAGTTTGTCTAGTTTCCAGCACAAATATCTTAGAACACTTGAAATTACAAAACTAACTAACAAGTAACTTTTCAGCCAGATATAAAAACTTGTTTTATCTCATAACTCCAAGAGTCAGTTGGTCTTAAATACATCTCATCTCTGACAAAACAAGATTTTGGATTTTACTTAGAGCAGGTTTAAGCTGCTGTATCTGTGAAAAGTGTTAATGAAACAGACTTGTTTGATGTCTGTTCCAACTACCGAGTTTTATTAAACTCGTTTCAAGAAACAGTGTAAGTACATATCGATAACAACAGGGAAACAGAAACCAATAAAAGTTGTGCGGCAAAGTCTCTGAAACCATTCGCACAAGTGACGAATTCTAAAAACAAACATTAAATACGCAAGAAAAAAAATCCCCAGTCTGCTCTCCCCTCCAGTCCTGGTGGTTAGTCACTCCTGGCTGCCTGGTCGTTATCAAAAATGCATCCATAAACTACGATCCCAAGGGACAAAATTACTGAGGGTGCTTTATAGCTTATGGCTGACGACTGAGCTCCACATCTCACACATCCACTGCACTTCCTGACAGAGAAACAGAAGTCCGTTCAGACCAAAACCACCAGAGAGACATCGCACTACTTCACAAGGCCTTGGCCCAGTGGAAAACTTTTCTTGGACAGCAGAGGTCCCAATTTTCAGTTGGCAGTGACCTGTTGGTTGGTCTGGTTTTCAGTTTTACTTTGATTCATGCACCCAGTGTTTAAATGTTCAGTTCTACATATTAACTTTAACTCTGGTTTAATGAGAAACATGTTCTTGGCAGTGAAAATGACTGATCAGAATAATGCTGGAGTTAAAAAGGCTTTGTATGAAAGGCATCCTTTACAAAAACAAGTTTAAATTCAACTGTATTTCTCTCTTTTCATTCAAAAGGTGGCTCTTTTAAATCTAGAATGGCATCATTTTTATATCTACGTTCAACATAAATTTGTCTTCATTCCAATCTTACTTTAAGATGGTAAGGTATCTTATGTAAAATCAAATTCTTTTTGGAGTTTTATATCATATTATAATCTAATTCTCTCATCAAGAACATTCCTGGAGTGCCGATTTGATTATTTCATGCATGCTTGAAAAATTCTTAAATCTCCCGTGGCAACCATTCAGGGTTGCCTTAACGGTCCCTCAGACAATGAACCGCCCATTTCCCCAAAGCTCTGTCTCACAGAACAGCTCTCCCCCACTCAGCTCCTCCAGACCAGCGGCAGCAGCAATTAGTAAACACTTGGTGGAAATGCACGTCTGCTGAGCTCCTAAAAACGATTGTAAACGACATCGACAGACGGCATGGAGAAGCATTGTTGTATCGGAAAGCGTAGGAGGTCGTTAAAGAGACAGGCCAATTTGACTCCCCCTATGATAGGGAGTCAAATTTCTTTGAAATTGTTTTTGATACATATCATTTTCCTAATAACTGAAGGTAATAGTTGCTTGATTGTGTCATAAAATGGACTATGTGCCGGTAAAATATATTTTTTAAAAAACCTCTCCCTTTAAGTAGATAATGATCTGGAGTTGAGGAAAATTGTACTTAATGTTGTAAATACATTGTAAATAAGTGAAACCGTTTATTTTACTTTAAGGTAGTGAGGTCATGTTTTGACTTATGCCATGTTTGCTCAAACACCAGTTCAATTATTTGAAGATCTTTTGAAAAGTCTTATAGCTTCACCGGCAGATTTGCTTTTTTAGATATATATGAAAAAAAAAAAAAAACACAAAACATTATGTGTTCTATTTTTGTAACTTGCAATGAGAAGGCTACTTTTTGCAGCGCTCCCACCTGATTAATGCGCACTCATAAAAACCTGCAGAGCCGAGGCGTTGGACACACAAAGTGTTGATAAAAACGACCCGCTAACAAAATGTCAAAATATGAATAAACCGCCGTGTCTGTATTCAGTGAGAACTTCTTGAAATTAAATAATATCAAACATCTTTGCACCTTGACAGAGTGATTTTATAGATAAAATAATATTTAAGCACACCATTGCTATCATCTTGAAGTTTCTAGATTTTAGAGGGTTACGTGAAAAGTTTGACGCTTGTGTTTCAGAGCATATCCACATATATCATTTCTCAAAGACCTGTGTGACACTAATATATGCTACTTTAATCTTAGAAACTAAAAGCGAGGATTCTGAGATGCCCGATCTAATCTTTCTGACCTGTACAGACTTGTAGGTGGTGATGAATGGGAGCATAAGGTGGAAACCAGGGCCGCTGGTGGCAGTGAGAAGAGCCCCTCCCCTGGGAAACACGAGAAGGGCAGAGTGAGAGAAATATTCACGTCAGAAAACAAAACAAAACAAAACAAAACAAAATATTTACAGATGGATGAAAAGCACTGACAACTTTCAGGGTTGCACGCATTTTGGAGACGGGAACTGCAAAACTACTCGCAGGCGACGCAGCGCTTCACTTCACTTCTATTCTATTCAGCTGCTCGGTGAATCTAAACTCTGTTTGGAGAAAATGTCCCGTTCCTAATCAAGCAGCTGCACTGTAACTGAGATAAGAGAGGCTTCCAAGCCACACGTTACCAACGTGTGCCAACTTTAATATGAATCATAATAGTGTCAGTTTCTATCAAAAGTCCACCGAAGCAAGGGAAAAATAAAGAGGTTTATTCATTGCAGCACGCTACGGAAACAAAGCCTGTCAGTGCAGGTGGTAATAATTGTTTGCCCTGAAAGCAAAGCAGAGTTGGCCTGTGCAGAATCTTTATTATTGGCTCTTGCTGTTCAGATTCCTCCCTCTGCTCTCACTTTCTCCGGGTGAAGCAAAAAAAAACGATCCTTTGGGCTCACCTGTAGTACACTCCGGTGTGTCCTTCATCGATTTTGTGCACGGAGGCCAACAGCGCCGCTCCGCCGAGAGCAGCTACTATGGTGAAGATGGCCCCCCACTGAGCCATTCCTGCACACACACACACACACACACACCCAAACACACAGTGACGGACAGCATGTGAATAAAAGCAGATGGACCTCTAAGACAATCCTTCACCATGTGACGGTGAAGAGGCTTGAGATTAAAACAACAGAAACGTAACCTTTCTGGACGCAGACACAGCAAGGCCATGAGGACATTTCCTGACCGTTTAGGGCCCCCTCCTGGCAGCTACATTTACTAATTCATCTGTTGTTTTTGACAAATCATTTAAAAGCGGCATTAATGGTATCTAATGCTACCGCATTCGTTCTGCATTCAGATTAATCGCGACAAACCGATTACTGAAATAATTGCCAACTAATTTAATAATTGATTAATTGATGACTGGAGCATACAAACTCAAAAAAAAAAAAAAAAAAAGACTGAAAGAACGACAGACTGTAATTTAGCCAGAACTGTACAAACAAAATAGGTACACTTTGCACTTAAGATTAAAAAACAAACTGAAAAACATATTAAGCACCTTTTGCTATCCAATTATTATTGACTAATGAAGAAAGTACTGATGTTAAGTCAAGCAAATAGGGCTGAACTTTTCACATGCTGATGTCATTCACTTCTTTTAGCTGCAGATTTATCCTTTGTTCGCTAAAGGAAAGCTATTCTGGGGCGTTTTAGAAAGTGTTTATGTTTTTATTTAATAAACAAATGCATTATTTGTTCATTTGCATCTTTTGATTCGTTACATTATATAAAGTAAGGTTGAACTGAAAAAACTACAGAATATGCCCATTTTTTAATTACATTAATCATTAGAGTAACTGATTGATCAATTGACAACTAAAGTAATCATTAGTCCTTATTAGTAGCCCTAATAAGAAGCAATTTAAAAGGCGCTTTCTACGACAAATCAAGACGTGTCTGTTGTTCCTTTAGGCTGTAGGAAGGCTGACCTGTTTCATCACTTTGTGGTTTTAACATTTGACAATAATTAAGCTGCACGGAAGAGATGTTGGTCATCTTCAGAAAACCGGTGAGATTTACGCTAATGTTTTACGTCCTCTAGAATATACTCAAAAGTATGACTGCTTTAGTGGGGCTACCCCTGCTAACTGCTGGTATAGGACGCTTAAAGGTTCAAAATGTTAACTTCATGATATTTTTGACTTGGTTTTAAAACAACAAACTTGCTTAGCTGGCCGTGGGAGGCTAAAGCCTTTCCTCTGCCTACATCCCCCAGAATGCTGCGCGGTTCTAGCTTAGCGCGCAGTGAAATTATTCTGTCTGATGTCTTTTTCTATTGATATTGCTCACGTGTCGATGTCTGCCGCTACGAATTTATTGGCCAGCCCGAGTTTTTAAAGAAACAGCTACAAAGAGGTCAACACTTTATCAACAATAATACCAAATTAGCCATTAATATGTACTATCTTTTTCTGTGGTTGCTTATAATCAAATTTTAAACTTTGCCCAAGTCTGTCCAAATAACACAACAATAACAGGGATACAAAGAAACGCATTCTGTGCACCAAGGCTGAGCAGAGGGAGGCTGAAGAGCAGCGTCAGCTTTGGTTAGTAAGGATTTGCAGATGCAATCTGGTGCAGCTTATGGCAGTAGAAGGTCTTTATTATAGCAGATGTTTTACAGCAACCTGCGCCGTCCTAACTGCACGTTTAACAAAACAAAACAAAACAATAGAAGTTGTTTAGGTTGTTTGTGGTGAGGCTTGGTTCTTGAAACGAGCTGGTTACGTTTGTTTTGGAGTACAGCTTTAAATCATTAGTTTAGACTGAAAAGTTTTACACCGCATCAAAATTAACACCAGAAGGTAACTTGTGTGAGCCGGAAGGTTAGTCTGGCTGTAAAAGTTTAGATAAGAGGCCGAATGTGAACATATAGTCACCTGTTTAGGATACGTAAGGTAAATGAATGAAAATGTCACACATTTAAACTGGATTCAGGATATTAACTTTCCCTGCTGCTAGAGTGAGCAGCATACAAGGCTCGTTTATTGCTGACACACCTGTTCAGGTGTCACACTCACAAATGTGTTGTAAAATGCCACATAAAAAGGTGCCAAACGCAACATTAAGACACGTTTTATTTTACCTTCTGGCTATATTTTAAGAAACCAATGCAATTCCAGCACGTTTCGCTAAAATGAAACAGTCTCAGTCATAATGAAGAAGTCCGCGGAGAGTCGTAGGTTCGTTAATTTGTCTTACCTGTAATTTTATGTGAAAACACAGCACAGCGGACAACATACAGGAAGTAGCTTCTTCTCTTGTTTCACTAAACCTCTCAAGATGTGCAGTGTTGCATTTGCGCCCCCTGCTGCAAGGTCTCCGAGCATCCCAATGACATCCTGTATCTGCCTGAAGTTCACATCCGCTCGTACTGAGCATGAATGCAGAGCTGGATAGAGTAACTAAAAACTGTACTCAAGCAAAAGTAAAAAAGTTATTCAAATAGGAATAAAAAAAACGATTTGGTGAAAAATATACTTGTTATGATCAAAACATCTAAAGCAATGTTTAAAAATGGTGCATCAAACATACAAAAACATAGTTATGTGCAAATTCCTGTATTCCTAAGACCAAAGTGGGGGGAAAAAAGATACAAATAAATAACATGTAATATGTAAATAACAAATACATGCAGAAGAAACACTTTTCCAAATAAGTTTTTTTTCGTTGTAAAACTCATGAAACCAATACTTAAAATAGCTAATGTATGTTAGAACAGGGTAAATTTATTCCATTGTCTTCTTGATCTCCAAAAGGCACAAATTAAAACAACAAATATGGAATATGAACAAGCTATCTCAGCTTGTTCATATTCCATAAACTGTTGGTGTTTGTCTATATCTGATGAATTTAGCTTTTCAATGGCATTGTGAAATGGCGGATGGTCTCCCGTGGATACGTGACATGACAGTGACATCACCATAGCAACATAGGAATGCATTTAAATCATTGCTTAACGTGGAATGTGCGTCATAGTCATTCACAGAAGCTGTCTAATTCAAGATGTACCATAAAGGAACCTGACCGAAGTTTGTTTTTGGAAAGCATTTCAAAATGTTTCCATCTGCTAGCTCACTACAGAACAAGGCCCTGCTGCGGTCCGAGAAGAATGAGAAACTGCTCATGGAGGAAAACAAAAAATGTAAGAAGGAAATAGCAAGTTTAGTCGAGAACAATCTGAAACTACAAAAAGAGATTAGGCTGCTTAAAGACAAACTAAAAGCAGACGAGTCTTGTGATAGCAAAATAAGAGAGCTGCAGGAGACCATTTCAGACTTGCAGAACAAACAAGAAGAAAGGGTGAAAAATTTGAGCAGGATTCAGGAGGAGAAGGTTGCTCTTCAAAAGGAAGTCAAGACACTCTGCAACAAAAATGCCATTCAGACAATATGGCGAGAGCAGCAAGCGAAAGATCTGGAAGGTTTTGACAAGTTAAAGAAAGAAGCTAAATTAATGGCGTCAGACATAAGCCAGCTAAAGAAGCAAAAGGAAGATCTTAAAGAGAGGGAGCAGCAAAACCTAAATAAAATACGGGAACTTCAGAACCTCCTACAGAACGAGCAGACAAAGTGTAAGTACACAGAGGAGGCATTGAATATTGAAAGGCAAAATTTTTCTGAAAAGGACAAAGAGATATTGGCGACTTTGAACAATAAAGTAGAAGAATTACAGAGAGAAAACAATGGACTTGTGGGTGAACTGAACAAATCCAGAAACCAAGTGAAGTCGCTTAAAAATGAAACTGAAAAGTTCACGGAAGAGATTCGCAGAGAGAGCATGAGAAATAAAGAGCTGTCAGAGTTACTCGAGGTGAAAACATCGGAGAGTGACCAGCTCCAGACAGAACTGCAGTCCAAAGATGAGCTCTTGAGAGGTATGAAAGAAGAAGCCGTAAAAGCTCGGAATATCATACATTGGATGGAGCTGGAATTACAGAAACTCTCCCTTCAAACTGAAAACGATCGGGAGAGAAGCAAGCATGTGGTGTCGACCATAAACGAGGAGATCGAAGGATTGAAGAAGGAAGTGAAAGAAAGGGAAGACAATGAAGCAAAGCTCTCGATGCAAGTGTCAGCTCTCAAGGATCAGATCAAAGACGTCGAGGGCAAACTCTGTGCCATCCAGACGAATCTCAGTGAGTCTGAAAAAGAAAATGCTTTGCTGAAGGAGGTCAACGAAGGCTTAGACGGTGACATCAGAGCTCTTCAAGCAGAGCTGGCAAACGCCAAATCTGAAAATCAGCTTTTACATCATCAGCTGGAGCAGATGAGGAAGCAAATGGAAGAGACAGAAGCGAATAACGAGAAGAAATTGTCTATGCTTGATAGAGAATTGACTATGGTTAGAGACAGCCTGACAGGGACAGAGGAAGAAAGGCAGGGGCTTACTAAAGAGCTGGAAGAATGTCTGGAGACCGTTTTCAAGAGCAACAGAAAACTAAACCAACTGCAGTACCAAAACTCTGAGGTGGAAGAGAAGGCAAAGGAGCTGACCGAGGAAAACAGCAATCTCCTTGAGGAGAATAAGAAACTCAAGTTGTTTAAGGCATATTGGCTGTATTTGTCCAATGCAATAACGGACAAAGTAAATGATTAAGATTCACTTCCTTCTGAAGCCATGTACAGAAGCGCAGGTTGCAACCTTTATGTCAGCAACTGGAAAAAAATAAAGCCTTACGCACATCCGTATACGATATCTGTTTATTATATCCATACATCCACACCTACATACATGCATACAAGTACATACTTAGGTGCATATCATGTGATTAATTGACTTATTGCAATAAGCCTCCATATATCGCAATAAATCAATTAATTTAATTGATTTAAATTAAATGAAATCAATTACATGTAACAGATTTATTCAAAAAAAAAAAAAAACGGGATTATTTACAACAGCCGGTGGCTTCC
>CAEGAE010008646.1:0-12125 GCA_903067095.1 Girardinus metallicus | reverse complement strand
TGACCAAATACTTATTTTCCACCCTTATTTGCAAATAAATTCTTTAAAAATCAGACAATGTGATTTTCTGAATTTTTTTTTTTCTCATTTTGTCTCTCATAGTTGTGGTCTACCTATGATGTCAATTACAAGCCTCTCATCTTTTTAAGAGGGAAAACTTGCGCAATTGGTAACTGACTAAATACTTTTTCACCCACTGTAGAAATTGTTCAACCACTCAAAGAGGCTTTACGAATTATGTTACTGACGTTGGGCAAGTAGGAACTTTTTTGAAGCTTGAAGGCTTTTCCACATTGAAGGCTGCCACAAAGTGGAGCCTTAAATGTACATTTTGAGGAAGTAAATGTATCTAATTTCCTCTGATGGAGTAAAATCACAACTTAGTGTAAGTGTGAGAGTCAGGCTCCAAGAAAGGCAAACACACAGTGGAAGTTTAAATAAACAGAACATGAGTCATGTTGGCCATTCGTTTCTAACAGCAGAGCCAATGAGTAGAGACTGAAACAGGACAAGCATTTCACTGAAACACCTGCGTTTCAGGAAAGAGGGTGTTTGCTGGCGTGTGCCTCGAAAACGGCAAGAAAAAAACTTTGATGCTGCTGAGATTTCATCCTAAGCCGAGTCAGACTGCCGCTCATTTTATGGCAACATCTGTAATTTGAACACGACTTCTAGACGCCGTGTAGACCAAGGAAGTGCACTAGTGCAGAAGAATTTGACACCAACTGTTTGCCGAACGTTTGGAGCGGCTCCAACTGATGGCAGCTCGACCTACTTTTTGATTAATTTAGCTGGTGAATATTTGACCACTTTTTGATATATCGGATATCGGATTTTTTCAAGGCAGTCTGAACAGATCAATTACAATCTTTTCATTCAAAAAAATAATCTTTGATTATTGCAACTTCCATATGTTGTCCTAAATCAAATACGTGTCTAGTAGTTTTCAAAGCGTCTGCAGTTTTTTACGTTGTTGATGTGACAATGCTCGGCAATAACTCACAACCCCACCAGATTTCCTCTTATATTGAAGAGATTTTTATGATGGGCATTTAACTTTCATATGGCAATTCTTAGTATATTTTTAAAAATATAAATATAAAACAAGATTGTAATATACCACATGTGGAGCACCTTTCATTCCAGTATACAAATAATGAAAAACAGAAAGCGAATAAAAACTATACATACTTTCAATCGAGTAGGACTTGAGCTTTCACAGAATTTGCTTCTTTCCTCACATTTAGAGCCACATTAAATATGCTTCTCACCAGCATAACTAATGACATGTATATACACAATAGTGAGAGCACCTCTAAAAGCCTAAAACTGGACATTACAATATCTGGTTAAATAGTGAGAATTTGAGAAATGAAACCGATCTGCCTATCTGTTATCCATATTTTTGTCTCTGTGTCACACAAAAGCTTAGGTTCTTTTTTTAATTATGAACATTTCACTTCCTTACATTTCAAAGAAAAACAGTGAAGTAAGCAGACATCAAGATGAAATTCTGAGCTCTACACTGTAGCACAAATTTTCCCTTTTTAAAATACATCCTTTTTGCCACTTCCTTCCCTTTTCTTGACATGGACAAAGAAAACGTCGGTCAGACAGATTCCTCCTCTCACTAACTGTACCATGCACACGCTTCATGGCGGCTGATGCAAAACAAGCCGTGTTGTACGTGAGGCGCATTTGCATGCCGCGCCTTTTAATCAAAACTAATATGCTTTCTCGATAAACAGAACGCACACGGAGTAAATGAGACGAACGGGAGGCAAACTGAATCCTCTGAAGGCGCCACTGTTGACTCCTTACCTCTAAAATGTCAGTGTTGGTTCTGCTCTCATGGGGCTCGTTGTACTCGGTGTACTTCAGCAGCACTTTGTCCATGTCCGTGCTGGCGTACTGGAACAGCTTGTTGGAGCTGTTGAAGATGATGAGGGCTATTTCACAGTCGCAGAGAACGCTCAGCTCGTAGGCCTTCTTCATCAGGCCGAACTTCCTCTTCATGAAAGTCACCTGGAGGAGCAAAGCAAACCAAAACTAACCAAATGGATTTGTGTCAACAGTTCGGTTGGTGGCCTAATCCATTACTGAATACCACCGGCCCCTGTGATGTCCTCTGACGTGTTTAAAGGGGACCTACTATGCAAAACTCACTTTTTGCAGGGTTTCATTCTTCCGTTGGCTTTGTTGGTGACTGGAAAATTAGTTTTTTTCAAAAACATCCAGATTGCTGTGTCACAATCGATACTCATCTCACCCCCCCCCAGCCCAGCGCAGCATGTTTGGTCAGCTGGTTTTGCTGCTGTATTTGCTGTACAATGGCTGATGGAAAAGACTTCTTGTTTTTTTAAAGTTACTTTTGGCTCGACATGTCTGACACCCTGGATAAGAAAAGTAGAGTAATGAGAGAGAGGGAAGACAGGAGTCAAAGACCACCAGGCTGGGAATAGAACCTGCAACAGCCCACATTTCTAAAGAAGTATTTTTTCTACAGAACTCCCATAAATCATAAGGCCTTTTTATGTGGGTTGTGCTTAACTGCTTCGCCACCACAGAACTCCCGAAAAGACTTATTGTTGACTCACTATCCAGAGACCACCTGCTGCATTCTTGTTGGTTGTCCGGGAGGCGCCACTTCTGCTTTTCAAAGATGTACGGTTGTATAATTGCGCATCTGTTTGTAGCCCTTTTCAAGTGTGAGAGTAAGTGTTGAGTTGGAGGGAGTGGCCAGCAGCAGTGTATTTGGATTTAAGGTGACAAGTGGTCCTAAAGCAGGAACTCAAAGTCGGCAGGACTGAGCAGACTGAAATCTCATTTTCTAGGAATGATTTTGTGCAAAAAAATGTAATGAGCATGTTTTTTTTTTATAGTCCATCGACCTGTCCTAACTTGTTCATTAGGTCACCTTTGATAATGTGTTGACTGAATGAATCCCAGCTTTACTGTAAAAAATTCTCCCCCACTTCTTCAACTGATAAATTGTACAGAATCATATGGAAAGATGACTCATGTTCTACATGCATGGAGTGTCTGTTTTACAGCTGACAGTGAGCACCAGGTCACATGGCGATCGTTCTCTCTCACCCCTGTCTCACTCCCTGCTGTGAATCAGACGGCGTTTTTCTGGCGGTAAATGTTTCTGTGATCAGACCTTCTGGGATTCTGACACTGAAGGTCTGATCATACGTTATATTTAGACTTTTTTTTTTTTGCCGTTCCTCATGCGTATCTGATGAAGTCCCTGATTCTGATGTTCCAAAATGAACCTGGTTATATACAAAGAAAGGTTATAAACACAACCTTTCTATTTGTGAGTTTCTGGTGGTGGTGCACCGATAAATCTGACTCACAAGCGACATGGACGAACAACGACAACGGATGACAAAGTCGCTTCTCCTGGCCAAGTGAGGGTTCATGTTTTACTAAAAAGAAAAAAAAAAACGATCTGATTGGACGCCGAAATAGACTGTTGTGTTCAAATTGTGCTACAGTTTGTTTAAATTGAGTTTAAAAGGAGCCTAAGATAGCATCTCGATGCAAAAACACAGCCCACATTTCTAAAGAAGTATTTATTTCCACAGAATGTCCATGAATCATCAGGGGTTCCTGAAACCCTTGACAGCCGAACTGGTATAAGAGCACCAATCTGATGCTTCAATAACTAACAGATTGAAAACAATAAATACATTTTCTTGCTGAGCTCACATGTCTATTTATTCAATTAGTTAGCAGCAAAAACGGGTTTTGAATTGAACATCTTGCTAATTTTGTCGACATATGATTTTCGACTAAATGATTGCAATTATGAGATTTCAGGGTTCATTTCATACCCTGAAATTAACTTGATTACATTACAATTTTTTAATTGACTTCCACCACAAAGGAAAAGCTTTTAAAATTCATACTTTGTTTATATTGTAAAAAATCTAAATCATTTCATTTGAGATGTAGACTAATCACTTAATCGTAAAATGTGCCGATTAATTGTTAGTAGCAGCACGAAATTACACATTATCCCACTTTGAAGACAGGCTGATCCAACAAATGCATTTGACTGAGCTCTGGTACCCGACACCCTGTCACCGCACCGGGATTTGCTTAACGTGTTGTTGTTTTCCACCACCTGAAAGCCAGTCAGTTGAGCAGGCGGTTCTCGGTGCCGATCAGAGCGTATTTGCATACTGGCCCGACCGGCGCAGAACGCGCTCTGCACAGTCCGAGTGCTGAGTGGGACCGATCATCCTGCGCTAGGAGCGCCTCACCTGGGCCTGGAGCACCAAGGATGCTCACTAACTGCAGAGGTGAGGGGGAGCTTAAGGACTCTGTTTAGAATATGTTCAGGTTAGAAAGCACAACTAAATAAATAACCGTCTCATTGCTGTTGGTAGATAAGTAATGGTGGTTTTCACAGCAAAAACACAAAATCTTACCAAGTAACTTTTGTCTAGTTTCTAATGCAAATATAGCAAACTTGAAATAAGACGAAACAAGCTTACAAGTAATTTTTTGGGAAGCTTGTTTTAAGTCCGTAATTCCTTAATATTGATGACAAAATACTATTTCCATTGGCAGATTATTTCACTGATGATAAAACATTTTTTCCCAAGTTATAAGTGAAATGATCTGCCAATGGAACTAGTACTTCTTCATCGATGTTAAAGGATTATCTGCTTAAAAAAGCTCTTATAGTTTCCTGAAAAGTTACTTATAAATTTGATTTGTCGTATTTCAAGTCTACTATGTTTGCATTAAAAAGCAAAAATACGTGGTAAGATTTTGTGTTTTGGCAGTGTTTCAATATAATTCAATTGGAACATCTAGTGCTTCAGCATCTTAGATAAAATTTTAACTAAGGTAAATATATATATGTGTATATGAAGCGTAATGTGTACCAGACAGATAAAATGAGAAAGCAGAAAAAATGGCTAAAAACAGATGATGTGCTTGACAGATAAAACAAAACTGCAAGCCAACTTCCTAAAATAGAGCCCAGGATCTAAATATAAGACTCGGGGCCGATAGCGCGCGCCAGACAACTGCAGCAGTGTCCGTTCTCAAACAGCTCGGGCCGAGACAACTAAACATCAAATGTAAACAATCTTCCCAGATATTTATTTTCCAGCCACATCCATATTTCCAGAGCTTGTGCAATCCTTCCAGACAGGCTGGTATTTGTTGTGCTGTTGAGGGGGGGTGATATTTATATATATATATAAGTATATATAGAGGAGTCAGACAGCGAGGGATTCCAGCGGCCAGCCGCGTGGCGACGTAAGAAGACGTGAGGAGAGAGGGCCACTGTGTGTCCCCGACGCTGACCCGCCCTGCTAATGACAGGGTGCTGTCCGAACTCTGCTAACCAGAAATTACTGCCCTCACCGCCCAGCAGCTGCGCACACTGCTGTCTCAGAAGGGAAACGGTGCAGAGAAAGGTCCAGGAGCTCCTCGGGGCGGAGGCCTAACGCTGTTTTTGTAACGGGAGATCCGACCTGCGGTGATTTGCTAAATGACACGCAATTCTCCAACTTTTTTCTCCCCCCCCACATTTCATCCATTTCATCAACTTTTGTTGGGATTTAATGTGATGGAAGAACGCAAATCATAATTGTGAAACAGAAGGAAAATAAAGCATGTTTTCAATGTTTGTTTTTTCATCAAAAGCTGAAAAGTTCTTTCAAGTCCTCATCCATTCTTCACACAACTGCTTTTAGTTGCATGTACACCAGAGAGTATTTTTTAGAAATGTCTCGGTTTTGCAAATGTCAAGTCTCGACGCTGATTTTCAAATAATTTAGGGCTGGACTTTGACTAGGCCCTTCTAGCACATAGGAGTTTTCCTCCAAGTCCTCCTGCATTAAGCTCCATTTATTTTTCCCTGCTGTGCAGATGAAAAGCATCAGCACAGCATGACGATGTGCAGAAGGTTATTATTCCGGCTTGTAGATCAGAGACCCGGGGCGATCAGACTGTAGTTTTCAGGCTGATCACAGGTCTTTAAAATGTCTGAACTCCTGATTCCATTTTGGGCCAATATCAATTATTTTGTCTTAAAAGTTAATAAGTATAGCAGCAGTGGGGTGACTATTGTCATGAAGACGTGACCTGGAGTCTGTCTCACGGCAGAGCAAAAGGGAAGAGTAGCTGATTTTCAGATCTTTGCAGAGGTGGACAAGATCGGTTTTTCATGGAAGTATCGGCCAATAGCTGATCATCCGAAATTAAGGGAATCTGCGTCGATTTATCAGTGCACCGCTACCGAAGAGTTTAAATTCTGTCTCATCTGACCAAACCAAATCATTACCATTTTCTACACAGGGCTCGTGGCAAACCGTAATCAAATTTCCTTTTGACTTTCTTTCAACAACGTTTTTTTTTTGCTACTCTTTTATGAAGACCAGATTTGTAGAGGGCAGAATGTGTGATCGTCCTGTCAACAGATTATTGAGCCTAAAATGCAGCTCCTCCAGCGTTGCCATTTGCTTTTTGGCTGCTTCTCTACTTTATGCGCTCCTTAACCAGTGTGTCATTTTAATTAAACAACCACGCATTAACAAGTCAACAGCTGTCTCACAGTTCTTTTATTTTTAGATGATGGATTGAACTTTTCTGAGAGACATTCAAAGCTTTCTTGTTTTTAACCTAACTTTGCTTTCAACGTCTCCACAACGTTTTTTTTTTAGATTTTAATGACTAAAATACTTTGAAAATCGTTGTTTTCCTTCCAATTCAAAGGTATGCTACTTTGCATTGGTTTGTGACAAAATCCCAATGAAATACACTAAAGTTTATGGTTGCAATGCAACAAAATGTAACAGTTGTAAAAGTTGGGAATGGGTGAAAAAATCTGGATATTTCTTGTATTTCTGTAAAAGCTGCATTAGGTAGAGTTATGCCGGTGAATTACTTTTTACACACATTAGCATCACTGCTCATGATGTTAGCTATGCATATTACTGTACACGAGTAAAAATTAGTTTTTCCATTTTCCAATCGTCTCGGTAGCACATCATCACCAAACCTGCTGAGACTTTCAAAGATGGAGGGGTTTTTTTTTAATTTCTTGGTTTTCTCAGTAAAATTACAGTTTTGCACAGGTATTCAGAAGCACAGACGATGCTGTTACTTTCTGTATTCCAGAAAACAACATGTAATCAGAAGAAACCACGTAAGATGACAGACAGGGAAGGAGGCACTGACCTGTCTGTTCCTCTCATCCAGGATCCGACTGATCTGAATCTTCTTCCTCCCCATGGCCGACACAAACTCCACTAACAGCCGAAGAGGAATACCAGCAGGCTCAAGGCGGTTAAAAATTCAAAAGGCAATCCTTAACACATAGTCAGCTGCTGTTACGCCGGCATCAGCTCGCCATCGGCCTACTGAAAGAGAGACACACGCAGAGTCAAACAAGTCCTGCTTTCACTCCATCACAACCCATCTTCAGCTTATAATGCTTTTAGATGCTATTTCTTTTTAAACCAGACATGAGGGCAGTTTGGAAGATCATCAACTGCATCTATATTTGTTATTAATGTCATTTATGGGAGAAATTGTGATTTCCTTGACTTTGAGTGAACACCAAGTACTAGCAAAACAACTCCATCCTCACGCGTCACTTTACGGTCAAAGTAAAACAATGGAAATGTTACCAGCTTCTTGTCAACAGACAAACAGTCTTCACAGGGTTTCTGTAAATTTCAGCAACTCACATTTAAAACCTTTTAAAACCTTTTTAAGACCATTAACAATGAAATTTGGTACTTGTATCATGACAGAAATGCACAAAAGAAAATCACAAATAAACAAATAGTATGAGTTGGCGACAGAAGTTAGCCATATAGGACAGACATCACCCAGCCAGTTGGCAATGAACTGGCACTTGCCCACTATGAACGTCAAAAAGCTAGCTAGCTTTACTCTTGTTAGCTATCCGGCTAGCAAAGGTAAAACTAATTAGCTACATCCTTTTAGCTCGGACGTAAAAAAGCACTTACCATCATGGGTAAGTGCTAGCTAGCTAAAGAGGGTAAAGCTAACTAGTTTTTATTATGTCTATCATGGTAAGTGCTAGCTAGCTAACTAGTAAGAGTATATAAGCAGCTAGTTACTATCTTTTATTCTATTTTGATTCTTTTTGTCATTTGTACCATTTCAGTTCAATCCTGAATTTTCAGTTCAATGACAATAAAGGCTTTCATTTCATTTCAGTAGCCACAACCATTTTGAGTCAAAGAACGCAACAAGGATGTCCGTGTGCTACTCAGTTTTTTGCGTAACAATAAAGTCCCACAAGAAAGAAGAAAACTGCATAAAAATACATATGATTAAATAGTCATGCCACAAAAAAATTAAGACCTCTGATTAACATTTAAGACCAACATTGTTTTCCAATTAATTTGGGAAATTTGAAGGCCTTAATTTTTAGATGCATAAATTTAAGACTTTTTAAGAGTGCGTGCGTACCCTGCTTCAACAGCAGGAAACAGAGGATACTATATGCAAAACTTCTGTCTCTTTTTCTTTGCCCACGAATCTGTAATCACTGGATGTCGCATTAAACACAGCAAACAGCCAAACAAAAAAATAACCAAACATTTGCTTGTCTACTCCATGTCAAACCTCAGACAGCAGCCTCCAAACGCTCCTCCGTTTGCAGGAACCGTCCAGGATCCACCGGCATGCTCTCTGCTGATTTCTCTTCCCTCCCTGCACCGGCGCCCACCTGCTCTGCTGCGTCCCTCCTCTCCTCAGCTTCAGAGTTTCTGCGCTCTGCCTTGCCCCTGCAGAGCTCCTTAGCACTTTCCCTAATCTCATCTGATCTGGGAGGAGGCAGACAGCGAGACGAAGCCAGGCTTAAACCGAACCCTCCCTGGGCACCCCACTACTCCACCACCCCACCACTCTCCTCCAGAGATTGGACTAATGTGATGGGCCTTCATCACATCAACATGTTTGACCATTATTTGCTGATTTACATGGAGTTTGTGTTCCATGAAAGACAATATAGCAGAGTGATGGTCACTTAATGCCACAAAATGAAAAATAAACAGAAATGAAGAGAATATTTATAATGCATCTCCCATTCTCTCTGCTATTTCCCCTTACAGACAAAGGCTCCTTACATATTAGGGATTTAGATTCATCCTTTTTACAATCTGGATGATTGGATGGAAAAACCAAAATATTTTGAGGGAGAAGATAAGAAAAAAGGAAAAATCTGTTTTATCTTCAAACACTGCTGCGTTTCTTCCTCAACGTGCTCGACGGGATGCTATCTTAGAGTTGCTGTTGTGGTGAAAAAAAAACACTTTGTATCACTTTGATCAAGTATGGTAGTCCGTGAAACACAAAAGGCCCTTTCAAGGGCTGCGGTAACTGAGTTACTGTATTGATATTGTAGCAGGACTCTGCTAAACATTAGACATTCGAGTTCGCCTGTGGTAAGTAAATGGATTGTGAGACGCAGCAGCGCCTTGCAAATGTATTTGTATCCCTTGAATCTTGTTGCCACCAGGGGACGCACCTATCCACTTTTTTCACTTACAATACCGATATTTTAGGTTAAGTATCGACCGATACAGAAAATCAGTGATGAATTGACTTAAAACGTTTTTCTTTTTAAAACACAGGCATACATTTACTGAATTACAATTTTATTTGATAACTCTGTGCCAGTACAGCATACTTACTTACACCAGTAGCTTCACAAATTTGGTCAAACATGTAAAAACAACTTAAATTTGTTCAGTCACTGCAATTAGCAGCATAAATAGACTGAAACTGAAAAAAAATGTAGAAAATGAACTACAACAAACATTATTTGAAATGGCTCAGAAAGAGTAATTAGGAATTCTAAATACAATGTCAAATAAATAATAAAGCATGACGTTGCTCAGAGCAAAAAGCATAGAATTAGACTGAATAGATTTGCCTTTGTGGATCGGGAATACCGTCATCGATACAGAATTCTTTCCAATCAGGACCGGCACAGGTATTAACGTGGGATCGGTGCGCCTCAAACTTTTTGCATGGAGTTTGCATGATCTCTCCAGGTACTCCCGCTTCCTGTCACAGTACAAGAGTAATAAGTTAATTGCTATGCACAGTGGATAGGTGGAACGTTTAAATTATTTTCCACTGAATATGTTCAAGGTAAATCAGTTCTTGTCTAAGGAGTTCATGCTCTGCTTTTTGTGGGCTGGCACAAACTCGTATAGTCCAAAGACATGCAGGGCTGCAACGGTTTATCAATGGCAATAAATACCAAGAAATGTTATCGGTGATGCATTGTTGTTGACGCTGCCATCTTTAAAGGGCTGGAAATGCCAGGTAGTGACGAGGAAAAATCAACACAGCCTGCATTTTGTTTGGCCTGAGTGCAGTGCTCACCAGAGCAACCTGTGGCTTTTTATTAGCAGATTGCGCCCACCTGTGTAAATCTCCACCCACAACAGGATGTCAACAAGAACATCAACAATAAGATTCAACACCCCCACTTGTTCTTAAGTTGACATAATACATCTACATTTCTCCTTTTTTTTTTCCATTTACATACCAAAAACAAAACATGCTAATTTGTCCATTCTCATTTTAATTACAGGCTTTGTTAAAATACCAACCGCCATTTCTGTTGTTGGACAGTAAGAGAGAGTTATTTGTCCATCACTGAGTGCTGACTGAATAAAGTGATATCGAATGTCAATGTGTTTGCATCTTTGGCGATAGACCGGACTTTTAGAAAGAGCAATTGTACCTTGATTGTCCTCAAATACGGTCACAGGTGCATATCCACATCCAAAGTCCATTCCCTTCACTAGATTCACAAGATAAATACTTTCCTGTGCAGCAGCAGCCAAAGCAATATATTCAGCTTCACATGTAGATAAAGAAACTGTGGATTGCTTTAGACTTCCAGGAAATAACGGGTCCAGTTTCAGGTAGACTAAAACAGTAACCAGTCATACTTCGTCTGTCCTTCTGGGCTCCTGCCCAGTCTGCATCACAGTATGCCACAAGTTTAAGATTTAGATCATTTTTCTTGAAGCATAATTCCTGATTTAGTGTACATTTCAGATATCTCAATGTATGCTTTGCTGCAACCCAATGTTGTTCTTTTGGTTCAGACAGGTATTGTGACAACTTACTGACAATAAAACTCAAGTCTGGCCTAGTGCTCATCATTACATAGATCAAACTCCCCAATACTTCACGATACTTTTTATGATCAGCAGGTTGACCTTCACTGTCAAACTTCCCTTTATTTTCACATGGGGTTGACCTTGGTTTGCAGTTAGTCATGTCAAACCTAGATTTTTATGATGCATCTTTTCTGGTTCATTTTTATTTGACCTTGGTTCTGTGTAAAATCAATTTCACGTGTGCTTGATCACCCTCAGACTTAGGAGGTCTCCTTTCTCTCTTAGGATCAAGTGCACCAAGGCTACCTTCACTTTGATCCAAGTTCCCATCTATGTCACAAGTCTCAGTTTTAAACTCCCGTGCGATAATTGTTCTCATTTCTGGTTCTGATTGCTCACTTCCAACTTTCTTCTTGAGTAAAATATTCTCATTTATGTCATCATCAGTCTGAGTGTCACATTCATTGGTACTTTTTGTGATAAACTTTACCAGGCTATTCCTAAGCATTCTACCTGTATCTGGATAAAATACAAGAAATGCAGGACTATTTTTGTCATAACCAACAAAAATTCCCTTTTCACAACATGGATCCAACTTTTTCTTGTCATATTTATATGCATAACATTCAGATCCAAAAGTTCTTATTTTTGAAAAGTCAAGTTTCTTTCCAGTTAACATGTAATATGGGGTCTGCTCAACACGTCTGTTGTGACATCTATTACGGATAATAGCAGCTGTCTGAACTGCATATGTCCATAATTCTTTAGGAAGATTACTCTCAACATGCATCTTGGCATTTCAAAGACAGTTCTCCATGTTCTCTCAGCTGTCCCATTTTGATGGGGAGAATAAGGGGCTGAAGTTTCATGTCTAATGACATTTTGACTAAGCAATGACTGGAACTCTCTAGATATAAACTCAGTTCCATTATCTGATCTTATACATTTGATTTTCCCATAAGGTGCCACATCTGC
>CAEGAE010008637.1:0-18403 GCA_903067095.1 Girardinus metallicus | reverse complement strand
TCTGGGCCTCCCTTCTTAGGCTGCTACCCCCGCGACCCGACCCCGGATAAGCGGAAGAAGATGGATGGATGGATGGATGTTTAATAGGAATAAGAATAAGTAGTTGATAATTTATAAACTAGTAGGGGTTTCTCTCGATCTTAAGTTTGTTTTAACATTATACATTAGCACAAATATAAAAATTCCTGGCAAGTATCTCCAAATTAAAATCTGACCAACCAACCAATCAACCCACCAATCAACCAACCAACCAACCAATCAACCCACCGATCAACCAACCAACCAATCAACCCACCAATCAACCAACGAACCAACCAATCAACCCACTAATCAACCAACCAATCAACCAACCAACCAATCAACCCAAAAGTCAACCAACCAACCAATCAATCAAACCACTAATCAACCAACGAACCAACCAATCAACCCACCAACCAACGAACCAACCAATTAACCCACCAACCAATCAACCCACCAGCCAACAACCAACCAACCAACCAATGAACCAACCAACCAACCAACCAATCAATAGCACATCATACATTTGCTCAAGTATCATAAAAATACCTTACAAATATCTAAATCAGTGCCACAAAATCTATTATTTGATTGCAAAAAACAGTCATGAAATCCTGGGAGGACTGATCAATGTGAAAAGATGCTCGATATTATTTAATGTTAAGATACGCTTAGTGAATGCTGAAACAAACAGCTATTTATTGATATATTAACAGTTTAATGCTTTTATCAATACATTCTTTTACATCCGGTCCTATAAGAAGATTCAGATTTTTGATACGGCCCAAAATAAAAACGAGTAAACACTTTATGTTTGTTTTACATCAGAATGCTTCTGCATTTGTCTTAAACTGCTGCCACTAAATGTGCCTGTGTTGTTGCAAAAACTGTAATTTTAATACTAAGACACACAGCAGGGAAATTTCACATGCGCAACCCTTATTAATGCTAAACCTCAGGAAATTGTTCTGAAAGGGAGGAGGTTCTTTTATCTCCGCAAACATCCCGCTTGCTAAATGAGAACAAATTGTCCACTGATTAACATGTCAGGAAACCGGCCACAGCATTTGTCTACCAGTGACTCCACAATGTCGCTACAAGAGCAGAGAGATAAAGAATAGAGAGAAAAAGAGGAAAATTAATATCCCTTTGAAACTGACAGTGGGAGTACCAAATTACTATGCTGCTCCTGCATCCAAGTGTCTGACCGGTTGTGTTGATTGGGATTTCTCCCCTGAGGTAAAAGGCCCTCTGACAGGATCCAAAGCTTTAGCTTACCGTCAGACGCCTGTCTGTAATTTGTGATTACACCACAAGCAGAAGGGGTGGCAGGAATTAATTCAATCCAACACACAGATCTAATTCTTCACATTTGCATATTAATGATAAAAAAAGCGTTAAGTCTTTTTGGCAGGTGGCAAAGCAGAAGATGGTCAAAACTTGGAAATTTGGGTATTTACTTCTCCTGTGTCTGGTGAGCTGAGGTCAGTGTCTAGTTTTGCATGGATCTGCATACATCTCCATCTAAATGAAGTGATTTTACTTGTAGATGTTCCAGTGGCTTTCTGCTGCCACCGTTTCCTGTTTTATTATTACAGTTTATACAGTGATCGCTCATTTGTAAAATTCTCAAGCAAATTGTTTTCAAGGCCCGGAGTATGTTTCGTAAAGCGCCGACCCTGAGCGAGGCATCAGTCAGCTCTCCCTTTCCGATGCAGTAATTAACCTTGAACGAACGACGGTAAATGATGAATGGAGCCCAACTTGAAAGTTGGGGTTGAAAACGATATTATCAGGGATGCTGAATTTAATTTTTTACATTTGTAACCTGATTAATGGCTCTAATATTTAAGAATCAATTAACTGCACTGTTCTTTTAGCGACCCACTGAGGAATTTGTCAAAAATTTGTTCTAGTTGATCAAAGTTAAAGCTGTTAAAACTGTCTTCCTTACTTTAGAGCAGAGGTGTCAAACTCAATCTCATTTTGGGCCAAATCAAATCGTAAAAGCTCTTAAAGGGCCGGTTGTACCAGAACGTATTGATAAAACCTGCTCACAAACTGTTAAATGATCAATGAAGCTTAAAATTAAAATATTGTTGAACATCTTTTCAGTTCCTCCAGGATTTTGTGATACTTTTTGTGATTTTTTTTGCAATAAAAATCAAAGTGTTTGTGGTACTAATTTGGAAATATTTGCGCTTATTTATGAAGGTAAATGTGACTTTTTATTTAGATCATTGACTATAATCTGACATCAATTAAGCCTGAGGCAGCTATCTAGTGCAAGTAAGAAGGTTTTTGAACTTTTTTAAGAAAAATCAGCAATAAACTCCTAATTATTATTTATTAGGAATTGTTGATTTTGCATGAATTTCCACAATAATTTTCAAAAAACTGGAGGGACTGATTTATATAATTTGGCAGTAAACGGATAAAAACTGCATTGATTTGATTGATAACATAACATGTAAGCACACTTAGTGTTTAGCCTATAATCTAGAGGGCCACATAAAAAGTTTTGGCGGGCCAGATTTAGCCCACGGACCTTAAGTTTGACACTTTAGGGTGTTTGGTTTTCATATGATTTGCATAAAAGTTGTCATAGCCAAATAACATTCAATTAATGGCATCTTGAGGTGGCAGCTTCTTTGTGGGGTTGATTATTTCTGTGTTTATCTTGGCTCGGCGCCACATGGAAATTCACGAGCTTCATTTATATTGCAGTTCAGATGGAAGCGCTCTCCCGAGACAAGGAACATAATTGTTGTTATTAGCCTGTAGAGTTGGGCAACAATGGAGCTCTTAGACAAATAAGCTTAATCAGGGTTTGGATGTACAGACTTTAATTTTATTTTGCTATTTTGATTAACTTCAGATTTTTTTATTGGATTCGTTATGTTATGATTTGTCAGTCATAACATATAAAGGTTCAGTTAGAATATTGAAGTTATTATTTCTGGAGGGTAGTTTTTAATCAGAGAGAAGCTGTTTAATCGGCATTCAGCTCCAACAGGGGGGAAATACATGAAGTCTAAGTTTAAGCAGAGGAATGTCTGTTTGAAATCAGATCAATCACAATTGTCATATCATAGTCAATTTAATTTAAAGAATGAAACTCACTTTATACGTAGTTGAAAGCAGATATTTTAGGAAAGGACTTAATTTTATGTTCTTATTAATATGAAATGAGATGAAACTTTGACTTTAACTTAAAAATATGTTTCTGAACTAAATTATTTACAACATATCACAACAAAAGAGAGAGAATTTCTCTGCATTGTTCCACTGCTTTTCTCAAATTCTTTTCTTTTTTGACCTATTAAAGGTATAAATATCATCACCTTGCTAAAATAATGGCCAAAGGCTTTTTCTTTTGCCAAAAGTGTTTGACTAGAAACATCATCCACTTTTATTTCCAAAAGGCAACCAACCCACCCACCTACCAACCAACCCACCCACCAACTAACCAACCCACCATCCCACCCACCTACTCATCCAACCAACTAACCAACCAACAACTTACCAACCAACCAACCATCCCACCCACCTACTCATCCAACCAACTAACCAACCAACCAACAACTTACCAACCAACCATCCCACCCACCAACCAACTAACCAACCATCCCACCCACCTACTCACCCAACGAACAACCAACCAACCACCCAACTAACCCACCCACCCACCAACCAACCAACTAACCCACCCACCTACTCATCCAACCAACAACCGACCCACCAACCAACCAACCAACCAACTAACCCACCTACTCAGCCAACCGACCAGCCGACCAACCAACCAACCAACCAACCAACCAACCAACCAACCAACCAACCCAACCATTTAGATTATTGAGTCACACAAAGTTTTTGCTTTGCTTTTTGCTGGAAACAATATTTACAAATCCAAGCACACTTCTAAATGTGAAAAAAGGTTTAGATCATAAAAGTTAAAAACATCTTATTTTATTGCCTGCAAAAGTGTTGCGGAAGTTTTCTGCCCTGACAAGGATTTTAAACTGTAAGCCACAACGCATGAATAATGTTTGAACAAAAACTGTTTTAACCAGTGATAGGTACGTTGGATGTTTTTACTTTCATTTTCTTTCGTTTTTGGCATCTATATGTAAATTAAACCAGCGATGACGATGGTGCAGCTGTTTTTTGCATATAGCCACATTATCCTGGGTTGTTTTTTTAGATTTTCCACACTTGTCTCTGTTATATTCGTGTTTGATAATAACCAGGCGTCTTGTATTGCTCAGACACTTTTATCCAAGTATCTGTTCATGGGTCTGCTCACACAGGTTTCTCACACGTATGTCACAAAGACTCTCCTTCTGTCGTCCTTATCTTTACATTTATTCCTTCACATAAACTCACGATTGCCACCTAGTGGACATAAGCATAACTCATTCAATCGTCACAGTCTCTTTTTAACCCGACTGTCTGCGTTGAACTTCAAAACTTTATGACTCTGATTGTTTTGGGAGAAAAGTATCCTCGCACCACTTCAGGTGCTCAACTTGGAAGTTGTTGCCTTCTTCTCCTGTGGAATCAGCTCTGTTTTTAAATAAAGTTTGTCCACTTCTAAATACCTGGAGGATTATATTTTGGGAAATGTTTAAACAGAATCCACCCAAACGCAGCGTTGCACCACTTGGGTCTGGTTCCTGTGATTTCTTGAAGCTGTAACTATCTTACTGACTCATGCAAAAACATCCAGTGTTGCATCATTTCTCTGCTGCAGTCGTTTGTAAAGCCGACTCTTGGTTGTGGTCGGCTGTGCCTGTGGTTTATGAGCCACGCGATCAGCCCATTAAACCCACCGCTCTTTTGTAAAGGTTGTCTGCCTCTTAAACGGTGTCATCTTTATTGATGTTTCTCTCCCCGAACCCCCTCCCCCAACCTCATGTAGAGAAATATGCAATATGGCCCTGGTTTAAATTCAGTTCTCCAACGCAGGTTGTTTATTATGGCAGACAGGCCAGCTATAGAGCCATAGCTTTAGAGCGAAGGAAAAAAAGTGTCTGTGTGGAAGGGGCCGACTGTCCCAGCATGAAATGATACAGCAAATTAATGTCTTCCTCTCAGAGATAGCTACACAACTCCACACAAACACGCAGAGAAATACACACAGCAGTGGCTCCACATGCCGTATCCCGCTTAGCCCTGACAATGTAGCAGCTGTGAAAGTGGCCGCCTCTGTGATCGGACGCACAAATCACAGCAGGAGAGATGAGATGGTGCCGTCCTGCCGCTCGGAGACCCGGGGAGAGCTGAGGCAAAGGACAAGCTGCCACTCTCCTGCCATAAAAACCAAAGAGGTTACTTCGCTTCTGCCTCCATCAATGCATCAAAGTCATTTTCACAGCCACGCTTTGCTCTATACTTCCGTGGAGTTGGACTTTATCTTTTAGAACCGGCATCAAGGTTTGCTGAGGATGAGAACCTTTCGTGTTCATCTTGCTCTTATTATCTGTTGTGCTTCTTTAGGCAAAAAACACAAAATCTTACTAAGTATTTTTGGTCTAGTTTCTAGTGCAGATATCTTAGTATAGTTGAAATAAGACAAACCAACTTTTCAGTAAGTTATAGAGGGTTGTTTTTAAGTAAATAACTCCTTAATATTGATGAAAAAGTGTTTGTTACATTGGCAGATAAATGAACTTATACAGGAAAAAATCCCTTGTTATAAGCAAAATATTAATACCAATAATAATCAGTTATTTACATAAAATGAGCCTCTATGTCTTGCTGAAAAGTTAGTTGTAAGTAAGTTTGTCTTATTTCAAGTTTACTAAGATATTTGCACTAGAAACTAGACAAAAAATACTTGGTAAAATTTTGTGTTTTTGCAGTGTTGATGGCTTTTCAACATCTACAGTACCAATACAAACGTGTTACAGAGTAATACCTCTCCCTAGGAATACATTTTTTGTAGATTTTTAAACTGTAGCTATATTTCCATTACAAATGTCTGCAAAACTTTGGCAATATTCTAAAAAAACAAATTCACATTTATGGTGTTTCACTTAACCTCATATGTCAATAAGTCATTTAAAAAAAACCTCCTACAACTTCCTGTCCTCTTTTTCGTCTTTTCTGCCAGTAGTGACATCCGCTTGTTGGTCACGACTTCAGGGTCAACGGTACTGCAGCTTGTGTGAAGTACTCCATCTCATCAGTTTCAGTCCGTTATATGTACTTTTGCTCATTATTTTGTTTTTAATCAGTAGCTCCATTTCCATTGATCAGATAACTACGCAATTTGGAATTATGAAAATAAATTTGCTTCACGGAAACGCAGCATTTTTTGTGCTTAGACGAGGTGTTTTTTTTTTTTATCTTCATCCAAACTAGAGTATTTCACAAAAGGCTTTTCATCATGTGTTCAGCAACTGGATGTTACTACTGACAGAAGTGATGAAGAAGACGACAGGAAATGGTAGGAGGAGGATGGCACATAGTTTCTTTGAACAAACGTATTCACATGTGATTTTAATTGAGTTTCTTCAGTAGAGACACCACATTTGTGAAATTGTGTTTTTTTTTTTTGTTTTTTTTACGATCTTGACCATTCAGACATCAAATTAACTGCGTTTGCTGGGATGGAGATGCAGTCTTGATGAGCGCTGTAAGCTCGCCATGGCGCTCCAGTCTATCCCCTACCTATGCTCTGCAGCCCCCTGACAATCTCCCCAGCTCCTCAAAACTGCTAATGACTGCTAATTGTGGCACAGCAGGCGTTTGGTGGTGGTGGAAAAACTGGATGCAAGCAGCCTTGCCTGGCAGCAGCACTGCCCACCGCCTGGGAGGCTCTTGGCCCCTCAGATATTAGCTCTATCTATCAGAAAATATCGTAAAAAATGATTAGCTGGAGTTTTCCCTGTGAGAAAAGAAACTGGACCACCAGAAAAAGTCTTTACCTATCAACTAATTCGGATTAAAGCAACATAAAAACCAACAAAAATAGCAGGAAAAACATTTTATTAAGTTACACCAGTTCTAAAAATTACAACAAAGTTATACACTGCAAAAACACAAAATCCTACCAAGTATTTTTAGCCTAGTTTCAGTACACTTGAGATAAGACAAACTAACTGACAAGGAATATTTTCTTTTCAGTAAATAATTCCTTATTGTTGTGGAAAAAACTATTTTAACAAAGCACTGTCAGGTGAAATCACTCAATCAGGTTTATTCATATATTGTGCACAATACAGAGAGCTTGTAGGACAATCCATAATGACGCAGGTCTGGGTGAAAAGAGCTCTGCCGGGCAGAGACGACACATGAGTTTTATACCAAGGATAAGGAATTAAAAACAAGGGGCGAGACAGTCTGGTTCTGGTGCAGCTGTAGAAAACAACTTCCAGCCTTGTACATGTAACCCAAATAGTTCTTTTGGTGAGAGTTCACAAGCATTTAATATAACGTGATCAGCAGACGTTAACTTGTAGTAATTTCCACCACAGATACTCACAAAGATGTGCAGTCTGTGTTGATTTTGTGTGAATCACAAGAAACTAGACTAACTGACTGATTGACGCACGTTTTCACCAATAATCCTGTCATGTCGGTTAAGATTTAAAATGCACTCTAACACCCCTACGCTTTCCATTAACGCCGAGTTGCTGCTGCGTCGGATCAGCGGGCAGATGCAACAGTATCAAAATTGAGAGATTGCATGGGAGTGGAGGTCCAGCTTTATGGAGAGCCTGAAGCACAGCCTGCAACCGTTTGGCATGAATACTCCAGCCTGGGCTGGAAGATTTGTGTTTGGGAAGTGGACTCACGTTTCTCTTTCTTCCCAAGGCCACAGGCGGGCGGGAGCGGACAGGGACAGCGCTGAGTCTGCTGAAGGCCTCCCTCATGTTTCAGTGCAGCCCTACTTTGTATTTCGCATACAGCTTCAAAAAGGTTCAATATTTTTTGTCACTCATATCAGAAAGTGAAACTCACACAGCATACAGATTCATCACACATAGAGTGGAATATCTCAAGCCTTTATTTCTGGTTATGTGGATAATAAAAACCCCAAATTCAGATAATTTATATAAGGCTATTAGGCTTATTAATAAAGCGGGATATGATAAACTTTTTATTTGAAGTATAAAGACATTGTAAATACTGGAAATAATGCATTAAACATGGATGTCAAACTCATTTTTGTTTTCAGCCAAATCAGGATCCTGAAAGCTCTTAAAGGGCCGGTTATACCTGAATGTATGGATAAAACCTGTTCACAAACTGTAGAAATATCAATGAATTATTCAAATTAAATGTCACTGGACATCTTTTCAGTCCCTCCAGGATTTGGTGATACTTTTTGCGATTTCTTTTCCAAAGTGTTTGTGGTACTAATTTGGAGATATTTGTGCTTATTTATGACGGTAAATGCAACTTTTTGTATAAATCATGAACTATAATCTGACATCAGTTAAGGCTGAAGCAGCTGTTTAGTACAAGTAAGAAAGTTTTGAACATTTTTGAGAAAATCTACAATAAACTCCCAATTATGTATTAGTGAAAAAAAACTGCAGGGATTTGTTGAATTTACGTGAATTTCCACGATAATTCTCAAGAAACTGGAGGGACTGATTGATATAATTTGGCAGTAAACAGATAAAAACTGCATTGATTTGATTGATAATATAATATTTAAGCAGATTTAGTGTTTAGTCTAGAATCCAGAGGGCCACATAAAAAGCTATGACGGGCCGGATTTGACCCACGGACCTCAAGTTTGACACATGCGGTATAAATTGTTGAACAAACGTTTTCCTTCTGTCAGAAATCGTTGATAAAAAGAGAGAATAAATGTAATTTACTAGGTTTGCATATATTGGAACACATAAAGAGGAAAGTAGAGTAAAATTTAGATTTTGTTTCAGTTTTAAAATGATAAAAACTTATACTGCCTATCAGCAGGTTTTCTCATCTGCCTGCTATTTGGTCACATTAAGAGAAAATTTTGTTTTTTCCGATCATGTTTTTAATTTAAGCCCTGAAACAAGCTTCTTCCTGTGAAGCTGAATCTCGCCAGAGCTCCAAATTACAAGGCTGGATTTTCCTGATATTTTGTCCTAACTTGACGTTATTGTTTCTGATTGATTTGGACTTTAAATGAGCACAGCAGACTTTCAGTCAGAACAGGCCTGGATGGGCATAACTTCTGCTGTGATCGATCGGACCGCAGCAGTGGGCGGCTGATTGATATTATGCTCCTGGATTCCTTCATGAGGGAGAAAAGATGATGTACTTCCACTGACTACATAATAGTCAAAACGTTTGTCTGGTTGAGGACTTTCAGAAATCATTTGCTCTACATCTACGTTAGTTCATTTTGGACAGAGTTTGAGAGACTCACACCTGGACTGAAGGATTCTTAGGTATTGAGATTTTAGTCTGATCAGTTCTGCCCATTTTGAGTTGTTTTAGAGCATGTGTCAAACTCGAGGCCCGTGGGCCAAATCCGGCCCGCCGTAGCTTTTTATGTGGCCCTCTGGATTCTAGACTATAATAATATTATGTTGTCAATCAAATCAATGCAGTTTTTATCTGTTTACTGGCAAATTACATCAATCAGTCCCTCCAGTTTCTTGAGAATTATGGTGGAAATTCACGTAAAATCAACAAATCCCTGCAGTTTTTTGCACTAATACATAATTGGGAATTTATTGAAGATTTTTATCAAAAAGTTTCTTACTTGTACTAAACAGCTGCCTCAGCTTTAATTGATGTGAGAATATAGCCCATGATCAATATAAAAAGTTGCATTTACCGTCATAAATAAACACAAATATTTCCAAATTAATAACATAAACACTTCAATTTTTTTATGTTTTTTTTTTTTTTGTCACTTTAAATCCAAGTAATCTGTTGCTGACCACGCCCTCGAACTCAACGTTTACGCTCACACGTGAAAATGGCTGCAAACAGATGCGAAATTACACAACTGTACTGTCTTTGAAAAGCAGAAGTGGAGACTCCTGCACAACCAACAAGAATGCAGCAAGTGGTTTCAGAATGCTAAGTCAACAACAAGACTCTTTTCTTTTCATACAGAACCAAACGTGTTGCAGCTCAGCTTGGGTTGCTAGGTAACGGGTTGGACTTCGCTGGGGTTGCTAGGCGACGGGCAGTTTCTGCTGATGTAACGTCATTCTGTAACGTCCAGAATGACGTTGCATTCTGGAGGTTTTTGAAACGTTTCGCTAAACTTTTCGTTTAGCTAAAAGCATAAACGTACTGCCAAAAAACGGCTGGGTATTTTTAGAAGCTGAGGAACCCAAATGAAAGTACAAAAATGTGAATTTTCCATAATACGTCCCGTTTAAATTTAGTCTTAGTAAAGCATAGATAGTCAGAACATAAACAAGTAGTGGATCTATATTTTTTGTTTTAAATTGGTTTACATCCCATAAAAGGGACATATTTTTATTCAGTGGCGCTTCGCGGCACGCATTCAATAAAGTGAAAGCAGATTTAAAATGGCAACTTGTGGCTTATGTTTCGCTTTACTTAAATCACATTTATTTATATGGAAATATCTGCAACTGGGGTAAAAAACAAAACTATAAAAAGTAGATGCTCATCCTTTGCAGAAACTGATGAAACACTGTCTGTGTTAATGGGTGGAGTGAGTGAAAGTCCTGTCATTCAGCGAACACCCCCGACAGCTTCCAGCTCCTCAACAAATTTTGATGATGTCTGCAGCCATGATGTGATAAATTGTATATAAATGCTACGCTTGCAGTTTGAATGGCTGGAGATGAAAGTAATTCAGATCACCTTGGTAGTTATGAAGTTATTCAGCTTTCTCTATTTTTGGTAACTCAGTTTGTCTCTGCAAGATCAGAAGCTCATTTGCTTCATGTGAAAAAGGGAACAAAGCTGACCTTGAAACCCATGTTGTGTCTGAAAGAGATGCTCTAGTCCAGCAGTGTCAATCTCATTTTGGACCAAACCAAGATCCTGAACGCTCTTAAAGGGCCGGTTATGCCAAAATGTATTGATAAAACCTGATCATAAACTGTTGAAACACATGTCAAACTTGAGGTCTCTGGGCCAAATCCGGCCCGCCGTAGCTTTTTATGTGGCCCTCTGGATTCTAGACTAAACACTAAATCTGCTTAAATATTACGTTATCAATCAAATCGATGCTGTTTTTATCTGTTTATTGCCAAATTGTATCAATCAGTCCCTCCAGTTTTTGAGAATTATAGTGAAAATATTCCGCGATCTATACAGCGAGAAATAAAAAGTCGCATTTACCGTCATAAATAAGCGCAAATATTTCTAAATTAGTACCACAAACACGTTGATTTTTATTGCAAAAAAAAATCACAAAAAGTCATAAAGTATCACGAAATCCTGGAGGGACTGAGAAGGTGTTCAGTAATATTTAATTTTAAGAATCTAATGATATTGGAACAGTTTATAAATAGGTTTTATCAATATATTATGGAACCACCGGCCCTTTAAGAGCATTCATGATCTTGATTTGGTCCAAAACGAAAATGAGTTTGACACCCCTGATTTAGAATATCAATGAATTCTTAAAATTAACTAATATTATTGAACATCCAGGATTTGGTGATACTTTTTGTAATTTTTTGCAATAAAAATCAAAGTTAATTAGCTGATTTGGAAAAAGTTGCGTTTATTTATGACGGTAAATTCGACTTTTTATTTAGATCATGGACTATAATCTGACATCAATTAAGGCAGAGGCAGCTGTATAGTACAAGTAAGAAAGTTTTTGACAAAATCTGCAATAAACTCCCAATTATGTATTGGCGCAAAAAAGTGCGGGGATTTGTTGATTTTGTGTGAATTTCCACAATAATTCTCAAGAAACTGAAGGGACTGATTGATATAATTTGCCAGTAAACAGATAAAACCTGCATTTATTTGATTGATAACATAATATTTAAGCACAATCAGAGTTTAGTCTAGAATCTAGAAGGCCACATAAAAAGTTACGGCAGGCCGAATTTGGCCCACGAGCCTCGAGTTTGACACACGTGATGTAAATCCTCCGGTGTCGTCGAGCTTCACCCGGAGCGGTTAGCCTGTGTAAATCCGGGGTAAAGCTCTGCTCTTCGGTTAGTCTCAACACCTCACCCTTTCTCTCGCCTTTCGGTTCATTATTGGATCGGCAGCTGAGCAGACGTCTGGATCTGCGTCGTCTGTGTCCTTGGGCTTCTTCACCGCACATTCTTCAAGTGCCAATTATAACGTCAGTGGAAGAGCGATCAGAAGCGTGCGTGCAATGCTGTGATAAATCCATGTTGTCGTCCCTGTGGTGTATTTCATTTGCTATAGGATTTGTCAGAGAGGAGAGAGCAATGCTCAGATGAAGTACCCGACCCATTCTCTCTTTTTTTTTTTTGTTTCGCTCTATCTTTCATTTCAGCAAAGAAATTTTATCTTTTCCTCCTCCTGAACTCCCTGCGTCAGCGGCAGCACCTAAATCTGCCCGGCTGAAAGCGCAGCGTCCAATTAAACTCTCATATCCATGCAGAAAGAATAAGATCGCTCTTTCATCCCCCCATTCTCTCACCTACTCTTTGCATCATTAATGTTAGTTCCTTCCATTCTCAGTTACCTTTCTCAATTACCCTGCCTTGTTAGAAAAACAGACGTGCTTGAGTACAATATGAAATACTAATTAAAGTTTAAATACAGAACACAGAATTGGATCTCTGTTGTTTTTTCTCTCAGGATTCTGATCCTTGGCTCTTGCCTTTTCCGACTCTCCCTGCAGCAGATGGCTTTTGGTCAGAGGTGGACAGGTAGCAGACACCTGTGCACCGTCCCCCGAGGCGCTAGCTGCCACCGAGCTGCAGCTACACCACTCCCAGCGCTTTGAACACCTCCAGCCTTTCTGCTCCCTGCACCACCTTCAACCCCTCCTCTCCTCCTTCCTCTGAGCTGGATCTCATGGGTCGTCTCCCTCCTCCTTCCCAGAGGTCCAGGCCTTCTGGATGGAGCAGATGGCGACAGAGGGCCAGGAGGAGATGACCTCTAACCTGGGAGCCAGACCAGTTCCTGCAGTGAGTGTTAGCATCAGGATGATTAAAATAATAAACCCAAAAGTTTGTTGTTTTAAAAAAGAACCTATTTCACTGTTTTAACTGGATGATGTGGCATGAGGTTAGTCCCCAGGACATAAATCATTTAGCACAGCGGTGTCCAAAGTGTGGCTCTGAGCCCATTTGTGGACCTTGAAGTGATTTTTTTTTTGGCCGCTGAACACAAATCAGGAAATGTAAAGTATCTGGCCAGCAAAATAGATCTAGAAACATGAAGCAACATTTAGCTTTATAATTGTACAAATCTGTTATTCAAATTAGAACAACTGGAACCAACATCTAGTTTCACACTTCTTTGTCTTTCTTTTAGTTTTGTTGCTTTGTTTGTATTTCCTTCTAATTCATATGAAGCACTTTGAATTGCCTCGTTGCTGAAAATGTGCTACATTAATAAAACTACCTTACCTAATGATCGATGATATACGGATACCATAAAAGTTTTCTTTATTGTTTATCAGGTAAAAGAAAACTAAATCACCAAAAAAAAAAAAAAAAAAAAAAATCCGTTTTCTGTTTTATGAATTTTGTGGCCCGTCAGTAGTTAAAATGTGAAAGTTTTGTCACCCAGGAAACAACGTGACGTCACGATCTCCAGAGCTCCGCCCACTCCGCCATGACGGACGTCAAAACAACCAATGTAAGGTTACAGATATCCAAAAACAGACATCTGTAATCCAATATCGCTTCTGTTTAGTTGATTTCACTTTAAAATGTGTCTTAGGCTGCTGGATGCAAACCAAACTCGTCATTTTATTGTATAACTTTTAACGAGGAAAGATGGCAGCCGTCAATCATAATGACTGGCAGCCCTCGGTGTAACCGCGGATTACAGCGAACACTTTTTACAAGGTGAGACGACTAACGTTCATAAACTTTACAAGTACGTATGATTACAAGCATATCAAATATTTCACTATGGCGAATGTAGCGTCTAACGGTTGGTAACCATGGGAACAATGCCGTCATGTAGCCTAGCATGTATGGAAAAAAACTGGCTAGCATCTTGTCTTCTGCTCGTTTTTAATGCCGCTCCGGTTTAAGGGGAAACGCTGTTTATGACATAATGATATGAATCATGTGGCGTGAATTCAGGTGAAGTCGGTAATTTGATCAACACGTCAGGAGGGAGGAGTTATGGGTTTGTTTCTAAGCTAGCAAACTTTTATAAATACCGCCGTGTATGAGCTCCAGCCGGGTGTGTAACGTTCAAAGACAAATTAGCTAAATTAGCTCGACTCAAACAAGTAGGAGCCATGAATAAACTGGCAAAAACAACTTTAGAAAACAATTTCAGTTGCTCTGTAAAATACTCCCGGTCCTCATTTCTGACGTTGCAAAGGGTCGATACTTGGAAAATGTTTCTATGGTATTAATGTAAATTCCGTAAAGTTGACTATTTTTGAGCTTTACATCATGTTTTGATGTTATTTGCGCATCAAAAACATACCTGCAGGGTTGCTCTGACTGTTCCATGCATGTTTGAGAAATCCTTTAATTTCCATGGCAACTGCTGTCTAAAGCTAACTGTTGCTAGTCCTCCAGACTAGTGGCAGCAGCAGTTAGCAAACACCCGGTGGAACTGCACAGCTACTGAGCTAATCATATAAACTATTTCAAAATGCAACACTCCTAAAAACGATTGTAAACAGTTAAAAAAACAACAACAACAAAAACATGATGACTACCTGAAGGCGGCGTGTTGGAAAGAGCAGGAAGTTCTTAAAGAGACCGAGGCTTAATTTCGAGCCGTCAAATTGTTAAGTTTTGTTTGATATATCCAGCGTTTTAATAACAACCGAAAGTAACAGTAACTTACTTGTGCTATAAAATGGCACTTTGTGTCTTATAGTTTGAGATTTTGACAAAGACAATATGTGAATGTCTTATGTTTGTATACAATAAAGCAGGTGGAATACAAAAGAACAAGTAATTAGATACACTGACTTTGTCTGAGAAAATGGAAAATTAATTGGATACCTTCCGAAATATTTTACACAGAACCTTCATGTTTAGCATTGATTTTATCTAACTTTACTTACAGCCTAAACTTGCTGCCCATAAAAAATTAGCTTATTAAAAGTTAAGTTTAACTTTTAAAACACGACGATGCTTGAACTTTACTTGTTGGGTTACAATTTCACATCCTGTAATTAAAAAATAACTCAACCGTTTCTATGGAAACTTGCAATTTTATGGGCCGAGGTTACATATACAAAGTGTTCCTCCAATTTGCTGAGGTCACGGTCTGGTGTTGTTTTTGATGTCTTAATAGGTGCAGAGACTTTACGAAGCCCAAACAGAACTTTAAACCTCATGTACTTTCTGATTTTATTATTTATTTCTGCAAGATAAACCTAATTTCCATGCGTGGGTGAGTTAGAGCCCTTTAAGTGAACGAGATGATGGATGTGTTGAATTGAGAAAGATATTGAGTCAAAAATGCACGTGGCCCAAAGGAAAAGCGGGTTTCAGAATAAATGTTTCTTTCCACCTCAGAGTTATTTCAACCCTGATCTGTCCGGCCTCTTCTACATACCAGAACTGTAAAATAAAAAGGTGTTTTGTGTCTATTTGGAGCAGAGAATCAGTTCCAAGGCAGAGGTTTTGAAGCTGATTTATTGTTTTTCTCTGAAATTCATTTAAAATTCATTAATTCCAAGGGGACAAACTTACTGAGCTCAACCCAGTTTCCTTCATTTGCCCAGTGAGTCCAAACGGATTGTTGTTCTCCCCAGACGATCCCCTCTCCGGTTTCTTCCTGTTATTAAATATTCAAATCTCCACCGCAATCACTCTGTTTAGTAAACACTCAGGGGAACACACAGAGACTATTAACGCTGAGACGATTGCAAGGCTTTGTTTTTGTTTAGTTTTGTTCGCTGGTGTGACAGAGATGCTAATTGCTGAAGGATTGCCGGTTAATTGTTTTTTACTGTCTCAAAACTGTTCCCATAACTAAACTAGAAGTTTTTTTGTTTTTTTAAATTTCCTCTGCCATAGATGTATGTATTGAAATGATGTAAATTTGCATCATATATATGTAACTATTTGTTTGTCTCAGGTTCAGACTTCAAAACAGGCACATCTGGCGCCATTTATGCCCTTGAACATTCAATAAAATACAAAAACTAAACTTAAACTAACTGATCAATAGTTCCCAATGAACAGTTAACAACTGTTGTAAAATTAAACATAACTTTAATACACAACATTAATTATAAGTTAAAAAAATATATACAAAGTTACGCATGAAACCCCTATATATAATTTAATTTGTCTAAAATGTTAATGTTATAGTACTCAAAACACAGAGATGACAATAAAAGAGGAAATTTTTAGATCAAGCTCTGAAATTTTTGAGAAAAAAACTGAAATTGCTCTAGAGTTCAAAATGTTGAAAACATTTGAGAAAAATCTCAGAAATGTTGAAATTACTCTTTCAAAATTTTCTGGAAATATTTTGAAAATTTCTGAGCTTTGAAAGTCAAAAATATATGGGGGAAAAAAGACTCATAATTTTTTAGATTAATTTTGGAAAATTTTGAGAAAAAACTTGAAAATTCTCTGATCTCAAAAAAAAAAATCTCAGAAATTTTGAGAGTAAAAATTTTCTAGAAAAAGTCAAAGTTTTTGACTTCATGGGTTCAGAAAATGCCCACATTTTTCTTCTAGAGCATTTCTGAGATTAATCTCAAAATATCAGGTTTTGGCAGAAATTTGCGTCTTTTTTTTTTCTATTTACAGTTACCGACGGCAACAAAAACAAAAGGGGGCGGAACGGGAGAGCTGTCAGTTTCTGGTTGCTATGGTAACCACCAACCGTCAAGAGCAGCGTAACATAACTTGTATACCAGAAAATGTCAGGAGAAATTAAGTTTTTGACCAAACAAAATTAAGCTGATGAATAAATAAACCAATTTTGACAAATGTTACATTTGTAATAATCCGTGTTACACATGTATAGTCTGAGAATGAGTATTTTCTGATCCTTTATTCCTCGCCCTCCGTCAGATTATGATCTACTGGTCTAGTTCGTTTGTCATTCCTGTCCATTCTGAGGGCTCCTCATATTTTTAATTATTTTTTTTTTTTAACGCAACAGAACGTTCCCCATCTGATCTCGAACGCCGTGCTGTTTTCTAATAAGCACCGCAGCAATTTGTGTTTGTTGCTAATGGTGGCACATGCTACCATCCTGGGATCTCCAGCTGTGCGCAGGCGAGGACGGGCATCTCGTCCCTTCGCCACAACACGCTCTCCGCGTACAGACCGCCGCCTGGGGAGCGTGCATGCCTGCCCTGGAGGTGATACTAATGGGGGATTTTAACTACATTTCCCTCCTTCATCCTTTCCTCACCTCTTCCTCTCCCTCTTCTGCTGCGGATATGAGCCTAGAGCAAACACAGGGCACTCTCATTAAGCGACTGGTATTAAATTCGCTGTTTTTAGAGAGGCCTGCTTTCATTTCACTGGCACAGCAAACCGCAGAGACCCACAAGAGAATCAGACTGAAGGCTGAATTAGTCTCAAACGTCCAGGTTTGTTTGAGGATTTGTATTTTTGAGTCTGATACACAAAGAGCGTTGAGAAAAAAGTAGCATCTACTGCTGCTTTGCTTTTGTTATTGTCGAGAAGCAAAGCATTTTATCTTGTAAATTGGTCTTGGTTTGCATTTTCTCAGGCTGTCTGAAGGTTTCTTCTGGTTTCCTTTTGGACTTCTGCAGATTTTCATTTCTGAAGCATGACTTTCACCTTTTCATGGAGTGAAAAATTACACTGTTGTAGAAAATTAGATGCACTGCAAAAGTATATTTGCTTGTTTCTAATGGAAATATCTTAGTACACTTTAAATCAGGGCTGTTGTAAACTAATATTTTAGTAATCGAGTAATCTATCGATTATTCTTACGATTAATCGGGTAATCAGATAACAAAAAGCTAAAATAAAACATTGGTAAATCTAACTTAACAGCAGTGTTACTATCGCATATCAACATCAGTCCAATATTTCACATTTGAGCTTCTCTAACAGTTACTTTTCTGTAGTTTAGAAAATTAACCTGTAACAATAATAGCTCACTTTGTTAACTTGAAGAAAAGTTATACAAAAATCTGAAATTAATTCAATGCAATAATAAAGAGGCAGGCTCACAAATAGCCTATCTATTTGTGAGCAGCTATTATGAATAAATGTCTATACTCTAGTTTTCTGTTTCTGTTTTCATCTTCAGTCAGTTTAATAGATGAACTCTGACCTTGCAGCCATTTATAGCTTTGTGT